>CAXKVI010000003.1:83648320-83786274 GCA_964058755.1 Campiglossa producta | reverse complement strand
GAAATAGTGTGGATTCAGTAATTGCCCGACTGTCGCGGGAGCGGTTTGGTATGATCTGTGGACCCTACTAGGTCACTTTAAAACCCTGCGGGTTAGGGGTATAGAAAATGCCCGAGGTAGGCATACCGGTCGTAAGAGGCGACTAATATTCACATAGGTAATGACGTGCTAACTCAATAGTTGATCTACGGATATGATGCCTCTCACCTCCCATTACCCATCTTCTCCTTCCTCACGGATGGAGGGATGACATGACCTAGAAAGTTCCATTGGTCATACCAAATCGCTACCACGACAGTCAAGGACAGTCAATTTCGGCATCACTCCCCAAAACCTCCGGGGAGTGTTTTTGCTGTTAACAACAACAACAACAACAACAACCCCTTCTTCTGTAAGGAATAAGAAGTTTGCTAATGAGAGGTGGGAGGGGTCTTATCCGAAGATCAATGTTGTGATTAAATATTATTTTTTATAAAAATTTATTTAAATTTTAATTTTAAGTGAAATTTTAAAGTATTTCGGAATTCATTCAATAACTTCATACGGTCCAGAGTATTTGAAATCTAAAGATGATCGACCAGCATCAATTCGAATCCAAACATGTGTACAAATATTTAAATCGTTACTAATAAAATCGGTCTTATTAGAATGTGCTGAGGTTGGAATAGGTTGTAAATTTTCGATAATTCTTTTTAAAGTTGAAACAAAATCTGTAGGATCTCCAACTAGTTGTGGTTGAAAGAAATCTCCTGGAAGTTGAATTTCTTCTCCATATACAAGTTCAGCAGCAGTACTTCTTAAATCTTCTTTAAATGAAGTACGAATTCCCAAAAGCACAGAATTTAGCGTAGAAGTCCATTGTAAATTTTCATTACCAATTAACCCAGACTTTAAAAGTAGGGTGAAAGCGCTCAACTAAACCACTCGATGTGGGTGATAAGCTGTAGTAACATGATGTGTTGCTCCAAGAACTTTAGCAAGACCACGAACTACTTTAGCTGTCAACTGCTAATAAATTAGCTAAAATTATGGGAAGGGGCTCAAAAGACGGGGTTTGGCCTCAGGATCACGAATCCGGAAGCGATTTTAAAATTTTTTATTTCAGTGAAAAGTTATGGTAAAAAAACCGAAAAATGACCCGGGTCCGATACCAAAATTGGGGCGGAATCTATACCCCTAACCCGCAGGGGCTTAAAGTGACCTAGTAGGGTCCACAGATCATACCAAACCGCTCCCGCGACACTCGGGCAAGTACTGCAAGGCGCTATTACTGAATCCACACTATTTCCACATTCTATTTCGGATCAAGTTTTTATGCGGCGTATAAGACTAATAGCCCACTCCGTCTAAAAAAAAAGATAAGATACCCGCGCCGCTGCCGCAGCCATTCGGCGGCGGTGCACGAAAAGTGACTATAGTCGGCGGCGTATACCTCTAGTGCACATGCACGCATGACTGTGCATTGTATATACATACATTCTCTGTTGTTGTTGTAACGAGGTGTAGTCCTGCCCAACGCGTATTTTTCCTTAGCCTAGATTGTCATCAATATCTTCTAACGGGAGTCCAAGAAAACTAGCAGTTTCAATAGGGTTGGACCAGAGGAAGATTGGTGTTAGAGGAATAGGTGGTTGGTATTATGGGGGATGAGCCGCATGGCCGCATGCCGGACATACATTCGGCACATCAGGGTTCAGCCTGGATATGTAGGAGTTTAATCTGCTACAATATCCAGAGCGTAATTGAGCCAGAGTGACCCTTGTCTCTCGAGGAAGACGACGCTCCTTTACAGAAATGCGTGGTGTTGAGGCATACAAAACAGCATTCACCGGACAGAGCGCGACCAACAGACGTTTTATGGATATGCTCCAAGGCTGCTTGTGCACCTTTGGATCAAACGGCGTTGTTATAAAGTGCCGGATCTCATCAAAATGTTTACGTAGATGCATTCATTCTCGCATAGCTTATCAGCAAAAATTTATCTGCGTTACAGGTGCCGTTCGTAGTCGGCAAAAACTGTATGTCCTACCAATTGGTATTAAAAAATTCAAAAGATGAATACCACTGACCATTAAGCCCGAGTTACATAAAACTTTGTGAAACTTTGACAGGTGCGCGCCTCGGCTTTGAACATTTGCCAAAATCTCGCTTCGCTTTACGTTCCACAAACTTTGTATGAAAGTGGAACCTGCAAAGTTTTATGTAATTGGGGCTTTTCATTTATGGCAGTTTAAAATTATTTAATATTTTTTTTAATTAATCAAGGGATTCATTTAAAGCTATAAAAGCCTCGTAAAGCTCATAAAGTGTGTAAACCTAGTAAACTTCTATGAAAAGTGACATATTTATGAGGTTTATAAGCTTTACGAGGTTTACGAAGCTTTAAATGAATCCCAATAATATATTTCAACAAATAATCCTGTTATATAAACAAAATTTTCGAAAAAGTTGGGAATAGATGTTTTCTTAAACATTTGAGTTTTTGGTGCCCTGTGTTTGTTGGGTTTTCTTAAGTACATATGCATATTATCTTTCTACAATTGTTTTTTCATGCAAACATTTTGTAGATTGTCATAAAGTAAACAAAAAATTTCAAGTCTTGCGTTTGAAGGTATAAGGGGCAAAAGATGTAAAATAAAAAATGGACGGCGAGTGCGGCGCTGCGACAACGCTACAGTTCGCGCAGGTCCACGCGCCCGCATGCGGCGGGTGATGGGCGGCTTGTTCCGAAAGACTTAAAAAAGAACTAATGGCGGCGATATACCAACAGGTTATCATAATCTCTAACGAGAATTTTGCCGAGCTTCTCTTTCAACTTGTAGTGTGCTGTTTTAATTTTCGGCCTACAAGTTAGCGGAACCTACAGTTTTTTGCCGACTCCGAACGGCACTTGCAAAGCAAATGAGTTTTTGCTGAGAAGCTTCTAATGGCAGAAATACACCCGGAGAGTTGCCAAACTACTGCCGAGGGGCGACCCCGTTTTTGATGTTGGGTTTTGCCGGGCTTTGAAATTACACGACTTGGTGTCGATCCGAACGACTTAAGCAGGTTTTATATAAGCCCCGTAAAGCTCAAGGTACCGATATCGCGATTCTGTGTGCCAATGAAATACTTTATTTGAGCAATAAGACAAAATTTGTTTTCCTTCTAGATGGTTATTTGTGAAATTTTGTGTTATTTCTCATTTAAATGGGAAATAACACAAAGTTTGTGTTACTGCCGTTTGGGTTATCTAACACCCTTCATTTATTCCAATGCGTTTTAAAAAGCCTACAAATTATAGAATAAATTATTTTGTGTTCTATTACAGTATCTATCTAAACATTCGTAATATGTCTGCAAAACGTAAAATTGGTGGAAATGGTACAGGACCCAGCAAACGGCGCCCAAAAATGGAAGAAGATTTTCAAGATGACCTCACTGATGCTTCCAGTGATGACGCACAGTCAACATCAAACCACGTGGAAGTTTTAATTCCCAATGATGATCTGGATCCTCCTACAAAACTACCGGAAGACCTACTTGCAACGCTGGATAAAACGCCAGGTCAATTGTTGATTGCTGGAATGGTAACATGGGATTTAACAGGCAAACGTGATCGCAAAAATGTCGCGAAAGTACGACCTAATCTTTTCAATTTTCATCGATTCACTGCGGAAAAGGTAAGAGGTAATTCTTTCATTAGCTGACAACTGGGGTGGCTTTCCGTAATTCGACAGTTGATACTCGTTGCCTCGGTATTTCAATTCGATATCGTATACCACATAATATCTCTCCTATTTTTTACACTCGTTTATGCTCGATATCAAGTTACGGAAAGCCACCCCTGCTTAAGAACGTCGAAAAATGTCGGGAGAAGCTTAAATTAAACTTGCACTGAAAAATTGGGCTTTAATACGAAGGACCGAAGCGAAACTGTAACCGTAACCGATTAAAACCGATTTATTTTCAAGACCGAAACATAAACCGATCTGAAAAAGAACGAAACCGTTTTTTATGTTCGTGTTTTTTTTTTTTAAAGCGAAACTGGAACGTAACCGTGGCCGACCCGAAATAAATGTTGAAGGACGAAACTGAAATCGAAACACATTTCAAACCCAAACTCGAAACCGAAACGTTATTTTAATCGGCTTCACACCTTGCTCAAGGCAAATGCATTTATATGGTAACAGTAAGCAGGGCGAATAGAATCTCAAAGTGAAAAAGAATTCGAATCGGCAACCATCGATTGTTTCTATATTTCTTTCATTTTCTGACATTCTTGTGTAAACTGCAAGTTAAAAACAAGAAGAAGAAGTCAGCTGTTCACTTGCGGTTACCATATAGTGAATTTGCCTTGACCTTACTTAATACATACATTTTAAATTGCAAATTTAAGAAAAATTGGTTGAAATTAAAAGGATGAATCCAGGTTTTAATATTTAAATCCTGTATATGGGCAAATGAGTCAAACCTTTACATTTTTGGATACTCGGATGCTACAAATGGGTGAAAGAATTAAATCCGGTTAAAAGCATATGGATATTTAGTATCACATTAACTATCCGCTCTGATAGACAAAATGTTTCTTCGAAACTTTGAAAAGTTAAAGAGTCAATAATACAGGGGCATTATCATGTAACTCGATCCGAAAGAAATTTTTTTCGCATTTGAAAAAAAGAAATGTATGTGATTTGACAGCTTTCGAATAGCATTTGCTGTGGAATCGAATTACATGATAAGGCCCCTGGTTGAGGCAAAGGCGAATTTCCATGTATTTTGCTTTTGTAAATTTGTAGGCATGCTTAAAAAATAATTGGCGGCCGCCGTGGTGTAGCGGTTAAGTGTTCGGCCTTCTACACCAAGTCGTGGCGGTTCGATGCCCGGCAAAAGTAACATCAACAATTATTTAGAAAAAGAATTTTTCTAAAACGGGGTCGCCCCTCGGCAGTAGTTTGGCAAACTCTCCGGGTGTATTTCTGCCATGAGAAGCTTCTCAGCAAAAAATTCATTTGCTTTGCAAGTGCCGTTCGGAGTCGGCAAAAAACTGTAGGTCCCGCCAACTTGTAGGAAAAACTCAAAAAGCAACACACCACAAGTTGGAAAGAGAAGCTCGGCTAAAAATCTCGTTAGAGGTTATGATGATAACCTGTAGGTATATCGCCGCCATTAGTTTTTTTTTTTTTTTTTTTTTTTTTTTAAATAATTATTCGCCCTGGCCAAAATTCGAATTTGCCTTCGGCTCCTTTGATGAATCGCAAGTGTATCTTCAGTGCTCTTCGAAGGAACACTGTAATGCTATTGGCAGTAATCGTGGCATTTTTCCACCAAAGATTATGGAAGCCATTTTTGTTTTCTGCATTTTTACCGTAAAAATTAAAATAAAAGTTATCTTATTAGAATGAAGACTCTTTTCAAGTAAATTTTATGTATATTATTAAGTATATACGCGAGAAAATACTTTGAAAAACAATGACAAAGCTTGCAAATTCTCAAAAGGGCTGTTCGTTGTCTTAATTAAGTCAAAACTTTCTGGCTGGCTCCTGCTAACAACTACTGTAAGGTGTATGGTGACCTGTTTCAACGAACATTCCTTAGCCAAAGTAATCCAAAGTTATTACTGATTTGGTTTAACCAAGGAAAATTCATTTATATGGTAATAACAGGACTAATTCGACCATTTTTCGTTTCTTCGCAAATTATGGTAAGATTGCAGTACAAATTAGAAAAAAAAAATTTAATAGCAGATACATACATACATACATATATGAGCATTTCCATGTAGTTGTTGTTGTTAACGATAACAACTTCCCGAAGGTTTTGGGGTGTGATGTTGAAATTTACAGTCCTTGGCCGGCAATGAACCCCGCTCCGGTACTCCCTTGCGGTACTGCCCGACTGTCTTGGGTATTTTAAAATCTGAAAATCTATTAGAAAAAAAGCTCCGCTTCGGAAAAAAGAAACAAACAAGAACTTATTTAGGAAAGCATTATGAATTGTCGCTTTATCATAAAAGTAATTGAATTCTTGTCACTTGTGAAATTAAAAATTCTTATCTAATCTTGGCTTGCGTCATAATGACGCTTAACCGCCTAGGCGATTTTGGCCGTTTCGTATCAAAGCACGCCAGTCATTCCTTTTCAGCGATAACTGACGCCAATTGGAAACCCCAAGGGAGTTCAAGTCATCCTCCACCTGTTGTTTCCATCTCAGTCGTGGTCTCTGCTGCCGAATTCGGGTGCTGGTGCTTCTTTGTCCATTCGCATAACATGACCCAGCCAGCGGAGCCTTTGGGCTTTAATCCGCTGAACTATGGTCAGGTCTGCGTAAAGCTCGTACAGCTCATCGTTAAATTTCCTTCGATACTCGCCGTTGGCATCACGGGAAGGACCATAAATCTTCCGGAGAACTTTTCTCTCAAATACTCCAAGGGCCATCCCATCTTCTCTTGACACTGTCCATGATTCCGAGCCGTACATCAGGACTGGTATGATGAGAGACTTATAGAGCGTGATCTTTGTTTGTCGAGAGAGGACTTTACTTCTCAATTGCCTACTTAGTCCAATCCAAAGTAACACTTGTTGGCAAGGGTGATTCTCCGTTGGATTTCTAGACTGATATTATTTTCGGTGTTAATACTGGTTCCCAAATAGACGAAGTCTCTCACCGTTTCAAACTTGTAGCTATCAACGGTGACTTGGCTGCCAAGGCGCAGGTGCGCCGATTCTTTCTTTGATGAGAGCAGATACTTCGTCTTGTCCTCGTTCACCGCAAGACCCACTTTTTTCGCTTCCTTATCCAACCCAGAGAAAGCAACGATTACGGCACGGCTGTTAAGGCCAATGATATCAATATCATCGGCATACGCCAGCAATTGCACGCTCTTGTAAAAGATTGTGCCATTGCGGTTTAGCTCTGCTGCTCGAATTATCTTCTCCAGCACCAGGTTAAAGAAATCGCACGAAAGGGAGTCGCCATGTCTGAAGCCTCGTTTGGTTTCAAATGGCTCAGAGAGGTCCTTCCCGATTCTGACGGAGCTGTTGGTTTTGCTCAACCTCATTTGGCAAAGCCGTATAAGATTGGCAGGGAAGTTAAATCCAGACATGGCGGCATACAGGTTGTTGTTGTTGTTGTTAACAATGCATTGCCCTGTCTAAGAGTGTATGATCATTCCGAAGATCTTCATCAAGCTCTTCTAAGGGGAGTCCAAGCAAACGTGCAGTTTCAACAGGGTTTGTCCAGAGGGACAGAGGGGTTAGAAGAGTAGGTTCAGATGAACAATTGAAGAGATGTAGAGTATCATGGGGGGTTGTTGTTGTTGTTGTTAACAATGCATTGCCCTGTCTAGAGTGTATGATCATTCCGAAGATCTTCATCAAGCTCTTCTAAGGGGAGTCCAAGGAAACGTGCAGTTTCAACAGGGTTTGTCCAGAGGGACAGAGGGGTTAGAAGAGTAGGTTCAAATGAACAATTGAAGAGATGTAGAGTATCATGGGGGGTCCTACCACATGCAGGGCATGTGTTTGAGATTGTGTCATTAAGTCTGGACAAGTAGGAGTTTAACCTTACACTATATCCAGACCTAAGCTGTGCCAGGGTAACTCTTGTCTCCCTTGGTAAGGTGCGTTCTTCTTCAGCAATATCCGGTGGAGGACTGTTCAGAACGGGGTTCACAGGTAGAGATCCGACAAAAGTATCTACCGACTCGGTGTGGATGTCGGTTAGAGCCCGCTTATGATTCTGCAGATCAAACGGCAAGGTAATATGATGCCGGATCTCATCATAATGTTTACGGAGATGTTTCCTTATGTCTCTCGGGGGCGGATCTATGTCCAAAAGATGACGGTTTGGATGTGCTGGCTTGTGGCAGTTCAGAAGGAATTGCTTGCTCAGCATTTCCGCATGCTCTTTTACATTGAGCAGTTTTGCCTCCTGATGGAGGTGAGACTCGGAAGACATGAGGAGACATCCCGTAGCAGTTCTGATGGCAGTATTTTGGCAGACTTGTAACTTCGTCCAGTTGGTGTTATGTACATTAGGCGACCATATGGGTGCAGCATAGTCAAAGACTGGTCGGCCAATGGCCTTATATGTAGTCAACAACGTTTCTTTGTCTTTTCCCCAAGTACTGCCGGCAAGTGACTTGAGGATCTTGTTGCGACCACGTACCTTTGAGACCATTGCAGACACATGACCAGCAAATGAGAAAGTATTATCCAATGTCATCCCTAATAACTTTGGGTGGCTGACAGTTGGTAGCTTAGTGCCGTCAACGAAAATGTCTAATTCATTTCTCACCTGGTGCGTCCACGTCGTAAAAAGCGTCGCCGTTGATTTAGTCGGAGATATCGTCAGATCTCGCTCTGTGAAAAACCTGGAAAGGTCGCAGAGGTAACCGTTGATTTTATTACAGAGTTCATCAGTATAGGGGCCCTTCCCCGTCGCCATTATTGTACAGTCGTCAGCATAAGAAACGACGGAGACACCCTCTGGTGGTGGGGGCATCTTCGATAGATAGAAATTAAACAGTGTCGGGGATAGGACACCACCCTGTGGCACCCCCTGTCTAATTCGTCTTGGTTTTGATGTTGCGTTTCTAAAGTTGACCGACGCCTGCCGCCCATTCAAGTAATTAGCGGTCCATCTCTTTAACCCATCAGGTATTTGTGTTTCTAATAGATCTTGTATGAGAGTGGCATGGTTGACTGTGTCAAAAGCTTTCGACAAGTCAAGTGCCACTAACACAGTCCTGTGATTTGGTTGGTTTTGATTTAGACCGCTATTTATTTGCGTTGTAATGGCATTGAGTGCGGTGGTGGTGCTGTGCAGCTTACGGAAGCCATGTTGATGATTAGCCAGGTGCAGATTTGCGGTGTAATACGGGAGCAAAATGGACTCTAGCGTCTTCACTACCGGCGACAAAAGTGATATAGGGCGATATGAATCGCCTATGTTTGCCGGCTTTCTAGGTTTTAATAATGGAACCACTCTCGCCTTTTTCCATATTTCAGGAATGACGAAAGTGTTCAGTGAAAGATTGAATAGAGCCGCTAAGTATTTGTGTCCCTCCTGGCCTAGATGTTTCAGCATCTTCATGGCAATACCGTCGGGGCCGATGGATTTTGAGGGCTTAGCCTGTCTGATGGCTTCCTTGACCTCTGAGGCAGTGATGACAATGGGCGTGTTTTGGTTTTTGTATTTACGCGCCTGTCGCATGGTTCTACGTTTAGCTCTATCGGGTGGGGAATGTAGTACAAATTGTCTACAGAAGGAGTTCGCACATCCCCTAGGGTCCTTCTTCACCCTGTCACCGAAAGTAATATCAACTTTATCCTTGTGTTGTGTAGGATTAGATAGAGCTTTGACCGTAGTCCATAATTTGCCAACACCGTCAGAGAGGTTGCATTGCTCTAGGTGTTGTTTCCATTTGGCCAGTTTGTGTTTATCGACCAACCTACGAATTTCCGCGTTGAGATCCCTTATACGGGGGTCTGCGGGATTGAGACTTCGCACTTCATCTCTTTCTCTAGCCATGGCCGCTGCCTCCGCGGGGAAATTTGGTCTTATTCGGGATATTCGACCCGCAGGAATGAAGCGTCTAGAGGCCAAGTCAATGATGTTGCGGAAGTCTCGTTCGCCTTTGCGTACGTCCGTAGGAATGGATAGAGCAGCCAAGGATTCGTCCGTATATGTCTGAAAACTGTCCCAGTCCGCCTTGGTAAAGTTGATGTATGTACCATGCTCAGGTGTTATAAAGTCCGTCGGTCGTTCGATGGTAATGACTATTGGGAGATGGTCAGACGCCAACGTGAGTATGGGTCGCCAATTGGTGTTGTTCAATAGTCCTGCACTTACGATAGAAATATCTGGCGAACTATAGCAGTTACCCGATACTCTCGTTGGGGCGTCTCCGTTCAATGTACAGAAAGCCGTATCATCTATTTGTTCTGCGAGTACATGCCCTCTACTGTCTGCTGGCAAGTTTGAGTGCCACATATCGTGGTGCGCATTGAAGTCGCCCAGGATCACGCGGTTATCTCCTCGTAATAGCAAGCTAATGTCGGGGTGATAACCGGTGGGGCAACTTGAGACAGGGGGTATGTAGATGTTTATGATTTGCAGATCGACATCTCCTGTACGGATGGTAATACCTTGGCTTTCTAAGATATCATCCGTTCCTTCGATGTCGGTATCAAATAGATGATACTGTACAGAGTTGTGCGTTATGAACGCTAGACCACCTCCCAGACCTCCTGTTACTCTATGACGGTCTTTCCGGTGAATGTTATATCCGCCATAGGTAATGAGGTCCGACCTTGGACTGAGCTTGGTTTCTTGGATTGCGGCAAGTTTTATGTCATATTGCGTCATCAAATTGGTTATCTCTGCGATCTTACCAGTTAATCCGTTACAGTTGTGCTGTAAGATTTGGAAGTGCGCCGGTGGGGTCGATGTCGAGTTAACCAAAGGCGTGAGAGACGGATGTGTTCGCCCAGGTGTTGGTAGGCGAAGACCAAGGCTGTGCCTCAGCCTAGTTAGCTGTGGACCTGGTGTAACCGGGTTGGCTGGCGTCGTAGGCTGAGGCGTGTTACAGCATGGCGCTATGAACGCATCCGTCCAAAGATTCCTGTTCGCGAGCCCAGAGCATAGATGCACGTGGCATTGGCCTAAGCAGTTATTGCATTTGACCGATGACGCGAGCGTGTATAATCTTTGCCGACAAACAGTACACGTTGAGACAGGTGCAAGAAGATGTTGATCCTGACTCACGTGTAAACGGGAGGGGGGGTGTAAAAAAGAAACAGACAGAGACTGATGCTCGGAGTTGCTCATGTCTAAACTGCTCCGGTGGGAGCAAGAGTGTTGAGCTGCTGCGCGTGATGTTGACGCCATAAGGCACGAGCAACAGTCTGGAATTTGTGTGGCGGGTATAGCAGAAATGCTGCTAGTCGTTAAGACATTATTATTATTATTATTAGTATTGCTACTAGAAGGTGGCGGCAGGGGTGCGCTTGAACGGCGCTTACCGCGGGACGCCCGACGGCGCAAACAACAAGGGGCCACAAAAGTACTAAAGAAAGTACGGGGTCTGTGGATGTTAAGGTTAAGCCCTGAACATCCAGATTTATGGAGCCATCTCTTACACGAGAAGCATTGCACAGAATGCGACCGTTTAATATATATTTTTTTGCAACAGACACTGCATATCCATTCTTTTGGTCCAGGGTTCGGCTCAACGCCCGCCCGTAACAAAAGAATATCTTGCAGCCCTGCTGCAAGGGGGGAGGATGATAGTTTCGGAATGGGACAAAACATACTAAACAGGGTTACATTGAAAGTGACAGTCCTTGGCCGAGGTAAAACCCCGGGTGGTTCCACTGCGCAGAGATCCATGGCGATGTCCTGGGTTTTCTGCTCTGAGAAGTGACTGTACATAGGGAACCTATGAAACGACGGAGACGCCCTCTGGTGGTGGGGGCATCTTCGATAGATAGAAATTAAATAGTGTCGGGGATAGGACACCACCCTGTGGCACCCCCTGTCTAATACGTCTAGGTTTTGATGTTGCGTTTCTAAAGTTAACCGACGCCTGCCGTCCATTCAAATAATTAGCGGTCCATCTCTTTAAACCAAAGGCCGGCAGATATTTTCCTGGGATTCGAAGTATGTTCGGCCATCTCACGTACACAGTTCGTAATTACACGCACACAGCACGAACGTCAACAAGCAGAGCAGAAAAGAATCAAATTTTATTCAGTTTTATGCTAGCATTGATTCAAGCAGGTCGATACAGCATTGCGTCTATTATTTCTTGCTTTTTTTGTACACTGAGCATAAATGCAAAATATATTTTATTAATAAGATGGAGGTACAAAACGATTTTTTTCCGTAAATATTTTCAATGATGCTGAGTGTCTTGTATGCGGCCAAGTTTTAAAATGCAAAGATCAAAAAAATTCTGCTAATTTAGGTTATGTCGTCAAAATTTATTTGTTAAGTTATACCTAGTACATGTACTTTTCGTATTACAGGACATACATAAATTTATAGTGCTTGAAGCACCCGTTTATTTCGATGAAAACCAGCATTTTAATTTTTAAAACAAATTCTTATTCATTCTTAAAAAACTTAAAAGAAAAATCAAATAAACACAAATCGTGTTTTTTTTTTAATTTACATTTTAAATTTTGAAATTAAATTCATAGTGCTTGAAGCCCGTTTGCTTGATTTCGTTAAAAACCTTCTGAATTTAATAAAAAAAAAAAAATTTCACTCTTCAAAAATCTTAAAAAAAATTCAAGTATACACAAAACATAAGATACATATATACATATGTATGTTTTCTTATTAAATATAAGTTTAGTGGCCGTCGTCAAGATTTGTGTTAAGTTATACAACATACAAATTTTTTCCAGTGCAATACCACCAACACACAAGCATTTTTGAGCGTAACCATCAGGTATCTGTGTCTCAAACAGATCTTGTATGAGAGTGGCATGGTTGACTGTGTCAAAAGCTTTGGACAGGTCAAGTGCCACTAACACAGTCCTGTGATTTGGTTGGTTTTGATTTAGGCCGCTATTTATTTGCGTTGTAATGGCATTGAGTGCGGTGGTGGTGCTGTGCAGCTTACGGAAGCCATGTTGATGACTAGCCAGGTGAATATTTGCAGTATAATACGGGAGCAAAATGGACTCTAGCGTCTTCACTACCGGTGACAAAAGTGATATAGGGCGATATGAATCGCCTATGTTTGCCGGTTTTCTAGGTTTTAGTAATGGAACCACTCTCGCCTTTTTCCATATTTCAGGAATGACGAAAGTGTTCAGTGAAAGACTGAATAGAGCCGCTAAGTATTTGTGTCCCTCCTGGCCTAGATTTTTCAGCATCTTCATGGCAATGCCGTCGGGGCCGATGGATTTTGAGGGCTTAGCCTGTCTTATGGCTTCCTTGACCTCTGAGGCAGTGATGACAATGGGCGTATTTTGGTTTTTATATTTACGCGCCTGTCGCATGGTTCTACGTTTAGCTCTATCGGGCGGTGAATGTAGTACAAATTGTCTACAGAAGGAGTTCGCACATCCCCTAGGGTCCTTCTTCACCCTGTCACCGAAAGTTATATCTACTTTATCCTTGTGTTGCGTTGGATTAGATAGAGCTTTGACCGTAGTGCGGCATACAGGTAACTCCTTTTTGCGCTGTCAAAAGCGGCTTTAAAATCGACAAAGAGATGGTGAGTGTCGATTCTTTTATCATGGGTCTTCTCCAGGATTTGGCGTATCGTGAAAATCTGGTCGATAGTAGACTTACCAGGTCTAAAGCCACACTGATAAGGTCCAATCAGTTTGTCTGGGATGGGCTTTTACACAATACGCTAGAAAGAACCTTATATGCGATATTAAGAAGACTGATTCCGCGGTAGTTGGTGGGGTTAGCGGGATCGCCTTTCTTGTGGATTGGGCAGAGCACACTTAAATTCCAATCTGGAGGCATGCACTCATCTGACCATATTCTGCATAAGAGCTGATGCATGCTTTATACCAGCTCTTCGCCTCCGTGTTTGAACAGCTCGGCGGGTAGTCCGTCTTTCCAAGGCGATTTGTTGTTTTTGAGCCGGGATATAACTATCCTCACTTCATCATAGTCAGGTGGTGGGACGACTTTTCCATCGTCAGGGATTGGGGTATCGGGTTCGACGTCTCCCTCGCAATTTAGCAGTGAGGAGAAGTGCTCCCTCCATAATTTAAGTACATTCTGTAGGTCGGTTACGGAACTTGCCCCGGTCTTTAAACCTTCCGCCATCCGCCGGATCTTTTCATAGAATTTTCGGGCATCATTCCTGTCAGCCAGCATCTCAAGCTCCTCACACTCACGCCTTTCGGCGTCACGTTTCTTTTTTCTGAAAAGGCGCCTCTCTTCCTTCTTCGCCTCACTATAGCGTTGCCATATACTGCGGGTTGCGCCCGTTCGCAACGTCTCCCTCTATGCAGCGTCCTTTTTGTCCGAGGCAGTGCTACATTCCTCATCGTACCAGTTGTTCTTGCGGGCTCGCTGAAACTCTATAGTGGCCTCAGCGGCGGTACGCAATGAGTGAGAGATATGCTTCCATTGCTCGGTTGCATCGTTAGGTCGAGGATTGCCCTCTGATAGCAGGTGCGAGAGTCGAGTGGAGAAATTATCAGCTGTCTGTGTCATGCGCAGCTTCTCGACGTCAAACTTTCCTTCCGTTACTGTGCGCACAGAGGCGTGTGCGTATCTTGGCTGCAACAAGATAATGGTCCGAGTCGATATTGGGACCACGTAGGGTACGCACGTCCAAAACGGTGGAGCTGTGTCTGCCGTCGATCATGACATGATCAATCTGGTTTCTAGTTCTTTGATCAGGGGACAGCCATGTGGCTTGGTGTACTCGCTTATGCTGGAACCTGGTACTACTGATGACCATATTGCGAGCAGCAGCGAAGTCAATCAACCTAGTGCCGTTGGGGGATGTTATATCGTGGAGACTGAATTTTCCAACTGTAGGACCAAAGACTCCTTCCTTGCCCACTTTGGCATTAAAGTCGCCGAGCACGATATCATGCTGGGGGCAGCGATCATAAGTCTGTTCAAGTTTATCGTAGAAGGAGTCCTTCCCTGCGTCGTCCGTCTCCTCAGTCGGCGCATAGTCGCAGATAAAAGTTATGTTAAAAAACCTCGCCTTGATGCGGATCGCAGCGGGACGCTCGTCCACAGGAGTGAACGCTAATACTTGGCGGCGAAGTCTCTTCCCCACCACGAATCCTACACCACGCGCTTTGCCGCGTGCCTTGCAACTATAGTATACGTCACAAGGACCGATGGTCGTCTTTCCTTGCCCCGTCCATCGCATTTCCTGCAGGGCGGTGATGTCGGCCTTTGCGCCTACGAGGACATCAACCAGTCGGGCAGCGGTACCGTCCCTTGAAAGGGTCCGGACATTCCCGGTACATGCCCTAATATCCAAATCATTATTCCTTATTTGTTTTGCCGGGTTGTCAACATTATCCGAGGCTTTGGTACATTAGTTTTCATTGGAATTAAGTTTTTTACGTGGCGGGTCCCAAGCCCAGCGCACAACCCGTTTTGGGGTTTTTGGAAAATATTTACACATTTATATAGCGAGCCGCTTGCTTCAAGACAGACGCCAGCTTGCAGCCGCACCTCATGGTGAACAGACGCTGCGCAAAATACCTCGGTGAGCCCTTAAACCAAGTATGTCAGAGTGGCCCCACCGGGGCTCCCTCTCTTTCTGCCGCGAGCCTAGATAGCTCACGTTGCCCAGAGTGTACGAACGAGGACGCAAGAGTCGGGATTGGGCAAGGTCGCACAGCAGCCACGCCCCATTACACTCCTTTAATTTTAAAAATTGCTGATGCGAATATTATGTAGGTTAAACTGCTTGTCATTTGATTTGATTGTTGGATAATGTCCCTGTATATATAATAATAATAATAAACTTGAGGTGTAGCACTGCGAACTTAAGATCTATTATGTCATCATACACTCATGGCACATTTTCCAAGCCGATCGCCTTCAGGAAATCCAGAATCAGGGTTGGCCCTAACTGGTGTATGTGCTTGCTCTCTAGGCTTATGGATCAAAGGATCCTTAGGCTACTTCTAGAGATAGCGTCGTATTTGCACAAAATGTGCTCCGCAGTTTCGTCCTCGTAATCACAGAAGCAGCACAGGCTACTGGATGCGATGCCCAATCTGTGCATATGGGTTTTAAGTCTACAGTGACCTGTGAGGACTCCTGTGATAATCCTAAGGTTGTTCTTGGATAGACCGATTACAATTTCGAATCGTTTGGTATTGTAAACACCCATCATTGTACTTCTCTCAGAGTTGACTCTTCATCCCTAAGTCTCTCCTTTATGGTATTTGGGCCGATGCCCAGAAAAGGTTCTGGGCCAGTACTAGAAGAGATCTTATTTCGCATGCCGAGATGGCCTTAAGTGCCGCCTGACTATGTTGTTGTTGTTGTTGTTGTTGTTGTAGCGAGGCGTAGCCCTGCCCAAATGTCAGACAGGTTCACCCCGAGTGTATTGCTCTTGGCCGGGTCGATATAAGAAAACGGGCCGGGTCGTTTCGGCGCGATGGGTACAGCACAAGTACTGGTACCGTTCTCGTAGAACCGGCAATACAAGAAACTAGCCGTGAAGACCATGTAGGTCATTTAGCGTTACCCAGGGTGGATCAACGGGGAGGCGACCTACTCTTACACTCCCGACCTATCCCTTACACCCGCCTGACTATCGCTTAGTATTGTTATGTTCTCATTGAAGTAACCACTCTGCAGATTTATGTCTGCGCATATGCTTATCGCAGCGAGAGCGAGAGGCAGCTCGCATATTTGCGAATGTGGCACAAAGAGGAGATGACGATAGACAAACGCTACGAGAACAGGGTTGCACGAATAACCCATAAATGTGTAGACATTTCTAGGTGGTGAAGCTATAGTCCGCTAGGGTATATTGTGACGGACCTTTCCAAAGATCTTCCCCCTCCCAATCCAGGGTGTTATGCGACCACGTGCCCATTGGACGTTTGCAGCCGGGAGACAAATCGTGACTGTAATCGAATGGAGCCTCTCTGATACCGGCCGCCTCGGAGAGTAACTATGGCCTTACCGCGGTATGGGGCTCTGCCGCGGCGGACGACACACTTTCCCCTCACTCACTCCTTGACCCTAAGCTGGCCTTGTCCGGCGATGGGTCGTACGAACAAGATGAAAACCACGAAACAAAATTTTAAACAACCAACAACTACGTTCACTCCTCTGCAGAGGAGAGCTATGCTGGATCAAACGAAAGCACAGCGTCGAAGGACAACCTCCACTTCAAAGCCAACCGGGGGACTGACAGCGATGGCAACTACGGGTCGGTCAACCTATAAATCTTCAAGTAAGATGGACATGGTGGGAGCCAGCACCAGTGCGGCTGCCTACGCAGCTAAGCGGACAACGGCGCATGCTGAACTTCCATCAACCGCTGGTACGAAAACCAGTCTCTCAACGCCTGTGGCAATGGCCACGCCTGTGGCCAAGACCTGGCCACAGAGATCCAAACGCTCTGCGTACCTGGAAAAACGATTGGCTGCTAGAGATCGGACGTGGCATCAAAACACCCCCGTAATGGGCAAACCAAGCTTTGCTGAGGTAACTAAGGACAGGATCCTTATAGGCATTCTGGACCGAGGCAACGACCGTTTGGCCATCCTCAAGGACCAGTGGCGGCACGTCCGGAATGCACTCGGAAACGCTGTTTATTTGGCGTCTCCAAGTGGTTCGGCGGCGGTCACAGATGCGGGCTGGCACCAGGGACAGATCAAACTTGTCGCGTGCGATGACGTAAGAATTGTTGCACTGTACAAGGCAGCAGCTGCAAGACTGGGTGAAGTCTACGAAGGTGCTAAAATCGAGGTCGTCGACTGGAAGGACATTTCGGCTCGGCCAAAGGCAAGGGCATGGATTCCTGCCATCCCTGCAGAGCCTGAGAGAATTCTCACGATGCTGCGGATTATGAATCCGTCCCTCCCCACGCAGGACTGGAGTGTCACTCTGGTCGGGGATGAGGTAGGGCCTGACAGGCAAGTGGTCTTCACCATGAATAAGGAGGCACTCGAGCCCCTTAAAAGGTGTAATGGGCTAGTGCACTATAGTGTAGGCCAGATAGTCATCCACGTATACCGTGGCGATGCACAGCGCGCTGCCATTGCGGCTGCTCCGGGTGACTCGGAAATCGAAGTACCGCAAGAGGAAACCGAGAAGTCCGACGCGGAAAGCATGTTATCGGCCAACTCGGAGATGGAAGACAGCCTGCTGGACGGGGAAGGCCTCGCCGTCACGGTGGTAGCAGCCCATCCTGAGCGCAATATCTCTGAAGCCTCAGGGCTCCCGCTACGCTAAATCGCGCAGTTGCTCTGAACTCGTCGTTGAGAGACAGCCTCCGGGACAGGGCAGACCTCGACGATATGGGGACGGCAGGGAAGTCTGATCGCTCTCATGTTGGTGGTGCTTCAGATAAACCTGCACAAATCTAAAGTAGCCTCGATGATCTGTGGATTGGGGACTAAGGGTTTTAAGCTCATTCGAGCCAGCGAGGAGGGCAAAGTCAGAACCTGTATTTTGGTTAAGTCTGACCTCATCAACACCTTTCTTCTACCTAACTATACCAATGGTGACATTACCGCTGCCAGTTTAACAGTCGGCAGCACCAGTCTGACGCTGGCGTCGGTCTGTATGCCCTACGACGCCGAAGAACCTCCACCACAAAGGGAGGTGATAGATCTGGTGTCAAATTTGTGTGCGGGTCATCTTATTATAGGAGCGAACGCTAATGCTCATCATGTCCAATGGGGAACCTCCGATATCAATGCCAGAGGGGAGTCTCTGTTTGACTACCTATTAACAACCAACCTGGTAATTTGCAACGTGGGTAGCGAGCCTACTTTCATCACTAAAGCCCGTAGGGAGGTCATAGATCTCACTATTTGTAGTGAAGGCGCTTATAAGTGGGGCAGAAAATGGTAAGAACACATTCTCCGACGACCGATATATATAAATAGTGTTGGACTTTCGTGTAGAGCAACCTATTATGAAATGCAATCCACGCAATACCAACTGGCAGCTACACTATGAAATTTTAGCCAGAGACCTACCAGTACTTCCCCCACAAGCCCCCTCATCGGTTGAGGAGCTGGAGGACCTGGTAACGACATACACCACGGTGCTCTCAAATGCCCTAGAATAAGCTTGCCCAGTGCCAAACCCACGCGGTAAACATAGGCCACATTGGTGGACCTACGACCTGGACTCGCTCCACAAAACCTGCAGGAAGCAATTTAATAAGGCTAAACACTTCGACACGGAGCCTCAATGGCTCGAATACGAAGTTAAACTAAGGGCCTACAAAAAAGCCCTGAGACAGGCAAAGAGAACTTCGTGGATGAATTTCTGCACTGCGAGACTTAGACGAGTTCTCTCGAAAACTCAAACAGCCATTAGCTATTTGCAGAAGCCTGACGGATCCTGGACCAGCACGGAAGGGGAAACCCTTGAGCTGCTCTTGAACACACATTTTCCGGGTAACTTGCATAATGCACCGTTAGCACCTGCAACAAGCCTGGCAGTAAATATATCCAAGGCGGGCAGTTAAGAGCTTTGAACCGTTTAAGGCTGCCGGACCAGACGGGATTATCCCCGTGCAACTCATTAACACGCCAAATGGCTAGTATTTCTCTATACAGCCTGCCTGGCTATCAACTACATTCCGTGCTCCTGGAGACACCCCACGGTAGTGTTTATTCCTAAGGCTGGGAAGGCCTCCCACTACGAGCCAAAGGACTACAGACCCATCAGCCTCGCGTCCTTTGCACTCAAAACTTTCGAGAGGATAATCAGCGACTACCTCTCCACTACCAGCTATCAGCATGCTTACACCAAGGGTAAATCAACAGAAACTGCGCTTCACAACCTAGCCTCTATCATTGAAAAATCGTTGGGTGAAAAGGATTACTGTCTTGTGGCCTTCCTTGACATTGAAGGGGCTTTTAACAATATAAGTCTGGAGGCCATTAACACCGCTCTTACTAATCTGGGCATAAGCAGATCCCTAACTGGACTAATCGATCAACTAATACGGGGGAGGAAAATATCTTCATGTTGTTGTTGTTGTTGTAGCGAGGTGTAGCCCTGCCTAAATGTCAGACAGGGTCACCCCGAGTGTATTGCTCTTGGCCGGGTCGATATAAGAAAACGGCCCGGGTCGTTTCGGCACGATGGGTACAGCACAAGTACTGTTACCGTTCTCGTAGAACCGGCAATACAAGAAACTAGCCGTGTAGGCTATGTAGGTCATTTAGCGTTACCCAGGGTGCACCAACTGGGAGGCGACCTACTTTTACACCCCTTGGCACGGTTGATTTATCGCGCTATGTCACAAGGGGAATGCCTCAGGGTGGAGTTCTCTCCCCGCTTCTATGTAACCTGACTGTCACTCTTTGCTACGAGACACATGCTGGGGGGCGGGAAGATAGTGGCATATGCAGCCGATTTAGCCATTGCGTCAGGGGCAAATTCCCACAAACTCTGTGTGACTTGATGCAAGTAGCACTGCGTGAAGTCTCGGCATGGTCCTCTCGTTGCGGACTTAGTATCAACCCGAGAAAAGTGGAAGTCGTTCTCTACACCAACCGGTACAAAATACCTCCGCTGGACCTACCAGAACTTAATGGCGTGAGCCTGAACTTGGCTGATAAAGCCAAATTCTTGGGCATAATTCTGGACAGGAAGTTAAACTGGAAGGAGAATATTCTTCAGCGCCAGAGGAAGGCGTCTGTTGCACTTTACACATGCAAAAGAGCCATAGGCAAAAAGTGGGGTCTCAGCCTCAAAATATGCAGATGGATTTACACTGCAATTATCCGCTATATGGAGTCGTGGTGTGGTGGCCTGCGTTGAGCAAGGCCACAAATCGGAATCTGTTAGGTAAAGTCCATAGATCTGGCATGATCTGTATAAGCGGCACGCTAAGAACAACGCCCAACGAAGCTCTTCAGGCCATTCTAGGCATTCTGCCACTCGATCTGGAAGCGTACCAGGCAGCAGCGGCAGCGGCTCTGCGCCTAAGGGAAACGTCTGGCTGGGGCGCAAGTACAACTGGACACTCCAGTATTCTAGAATCTTACAGTTTTCTTCCTCTGAGCACAGATCGATGTGCGGCCACAACAGTCGGAGACAGCTGTTTCAAAACAAACATTCTCAGCAGGGAAGAATGGGAGAGGATGGATCGCTGGCGGCATTTCTGTTTACACTGACGGCTCGAAGCTAGACGGCAGAGTTGGAGGAGGGGTTTATTCAAGGGATCTGGAACTCGAGCTCTCTTTGAGACTACCTTATCACTGCATCGTCTTCCAGGCTGAAGTCTCAGCAATCTTGGATGCTGCAAGTTGGATAAGTAAACGCGCTATCGGCGAGGACATCGCTATTTTCAGCGACAGCCAGGCGGCCATCAAAGCTCTTGGCTCTTATTCGTTCAACTCTGAACTGACGCTCAGCTGTCGTCGATCTCTTCAATAGATGGCCCAACAGAACCGCGTGAACCTCAATTGGGGCCCGGGACACAGAGACATTGAAGGAAACTGTAAGGCAGACGAACTTGCCAGGCAGGGTACGACCAAGCAGTTTCTTCGGGATAAAGAACGCTTAGGTATGCCGTTTGCCACATGCAAGCTAATGCTGAAGGAGTACACACTCCGTCAAGCCAACGAAAGGTGGCGACAATCCCCAGGGTGCCAAAATGGGATCATAAAAGATCTAGAGGCATTCAAGCCCTAAGGAGAGAAATCTCCATATTAATAGGTATTCTAACTGGGCACTGCCTTATTGGTATGCACGCAGAAAGGATAGGTGTGCCCTACCGACGATGCTGTAGGAGCTTGAAAGATGATGAGGAAGAGGAAACGGTGAAGCACCTGATCTGCAACTGCCCGGCGGCGCGATAACGCGCTTTTTGTGAGTTCCCTTCCTGGATAGCCTTAGACAGATCGCGGAACTGGACATAAAGGACTTGATGGCCTTCATAAAGTCATCTAAGTGGTTCGAGGAGGGGTAACGGTGTCGGTTTAGGAGTGTCAGTCCCGGGATTCTGCTATGTGGAAAATCCCAACAACTCAGGGATTTTCCATATGGCCGGGTCCCGGGACTGACTTTCCTAGTGTTGGTGCTATCACAACGGGCCTTTCAAAACTGGCCTAAGTGTGCCTCTGCGGCAGCCACTTGAACCTAACCTAACCTAACCCCAAAACAATCAAAAGCACCCAAAATTTAAACAAAAAAATGTATGTATGTATAATAGGGCGGGTCGATTTATTAACCGATATCGCGCCATCGAATTGTCGATAGGTTTTCGGCTCAGGAAAAAAAATTCCACTACGCCTACCCCAAAAAAATATTTTCGAGCCTGCGAAATTTCATTTTTTTGAATTTTCTTCGACTTTGATTTTTAAGGTTTTTTTTCATGACCCACTAAACAAACTTTCATTTAGAAAATTTCATGGACTATTTGACCGATCGAATAATTTATTTTAAATTATTCTATTTTGTTATTAACGAACAAACTGAGCAACAACTCATAAACAAACAATACCAGCTATCGTGATTGCAATTTCGTTCTTGCTAAGGAACTAGACGTACGGCTTTGTATTTGTTGTTAGAAATTTTTCATTTTTTTCCCGTTATAGTGGTCATTGAACCGAGGAGAAATTAGGAATTTCCAACCGCAGCGTGTCATACTAGTTACACCAACACTACTTGTTTGATTTCGAGGGATAATTGCTACTATGTTCGTTAATACGTGTTGAACAACTGGGGTGCCTCGGGAGAGCGGCCGTGGCTCGGAAGCACCACGGTTGTGAATTGGGTGGAAATTAAAAATAAAAATAAAAAGAAAAGACGAGATTTCCTCGTTACAATATGGCCGTATTTATTGTAATGGAAATATATAGTGTGAAATTACACAGTGTGGTTTTACCTTATGATGGAGATCCTCGGTGCGTGTCTTGCTCGGCGGTTGATGGAATAAGAGCCAGTTGTCCGACCGAGGACAACCGTTGATCCGCGGAATATCCTCCGGTTTTCGAGGGGAAGTTAACTAACACTCTCACACCGACATGTACGTACATGCGTGCTGACAAAAACCACACATATGCACGCATGTATGTACATGTGGGTGGAGTGGTGTTAGTAACTCGTTGAAACGCGCGCGTTACCATTAGGGTGGTTAAATTTCATGGGTTTTAGGCGTCGAGCCTAAACATGCCGGCCCCCTTGCGGTACGCAAAATCTGAGCCATCGCCCGAGGATCCCCTTCCTGCTAATTCTTAAAACTAGAACTTAAGTCTAGAGTGGTGCGTGCCAGATGACACGTTCGGGGCCACTTCTGCCATCTCCACATTGCCTACAGCTAAATTTGGAAAGAAACGAATTAGTGGGAGAAAGTTATATATTTCTTGCCATTGACCAACTTCATTTCAAACATGACAATATGGATATTTCCACGAGAAAAAATTTATTTATTATCGTTTTTTTTTGAATTCATATAATCTTACAAACTATTTCATGTTTTAATCGTACTCTCTTATGCCGCAAGACTACATCTTAACGACGCCCGAAAGCACCCAACCGAATATCGTGCTTTGCGCCAGCAACGATCCAAACGACGGTGGTAGGGTGCCCGGGGTCATAATCTCGGCATATATATCACCGCCAAGGACGAGACGAATGGGCGTTGATCCGAAAAATTTTGGATCCGCCAGACGGATGTGCTCATACGGGGCCGCGATGGCGGGGTCCACATTCTGGGATGGGCTAACGCGTCGGAAGTTGCGCATACACAGTGCATGCGTGGTCACCGTAGTGGTTCGACCGTGCTTCCCGCGAAGTCGCAAAAAACAGCCATGCTCCCCGCCCATCGCAGTGGTAGGCAGCGATAGGTCTTGCGCCAAATCGCGGTCGATCGTTGTGCGGGGGGCGCACGCATCGATGATTGCGCGTATGAGGTGCAGTCGCCCCCCGGCTTCCACCTTCACGAACGCTGTTGGCGCAAGGGTGATCATGGGGCGCAAGGTAGGGCCCCCCGTAAAGTGAGCCGATGAGAGGCCGTTGCGAAAGGCTCTGGTGGTTGGCAGCTGGCGCGGCCGAGTGGCCAGTCTGCGCTCATGGCGGTCCTGTGGGCGATCAATTATCGCCGAACTAAAGTTGCGTAGCTGGCGCGGCTGAGTGGCCAGTCTACGATGGCGGCGATCGGTGGTTGCGGCGCTGGTATCTCGGAGCTGGCGCGGCTGAGTGGCCAGTCTCCGGTGGCGGTTGCGTCTGCCGGCGCTGTGATGTCGGTTTTTAGGTGGGTGGAATGACTGTGGTTCCTCTCCACTGAGAGTGCGGCGTTCGTGGGCCAGCAGGGGTCGGAACGGCCGTTGGTCCGATCCCCCGATTGTTCGTTGTTGAGGGCGTGCTCCTGAGGCTGGCTCGATGATTTCGCCCTCTTCCTGTGACATAGCCGTCTCGGATGGGTGTATTGACAATAGCTCACCATCTTCTTCTTCTTCTCCTGGTCCTCCGTTGATGGTCTCTTCTTCCTCTTCCTCCTCTTCAACTTGTTGTGCCCAGCTTTTATACGGCCTTGACGGCCTCTGCGACTCGTCTATGGACATGTGGAGAGTGGTATGGTGTTTGCCACCACATCGTCGGCACCTGGCATCGCTCGTGCAGTCCTTAGACCGGTGCACCATCGACAAACAGTTTTCGCAGTAGTCCTGCCGTATGATTTCGCGCAGGCGCTCGATGGGCGTTTTGGCGCGGTATACGGCGCAGGTACGGATCGGATGCCTTCCGTTGCACAAATGGCATGGTGTCGGATACCGTGCGGCGTTACGGTCCATTCTTCGGCTTACGGAGGCATGGCGAGTCATGCTGTGAACGAGAGGTAGAAAAAAAAAGGGAAGACAAATCGAGGTTGGTAAAGCGTCTGCCAATGGACGTACCAGATGGGTGGCGAATAGCCGCATAGGAGTGCACGAAACGACGTTTCGTGGTTTGGGTACGTTTGGTAGACATACCAAAAACTAATTGAAAAACTTGATTAAATTGAAAAAATGTTAATATGGCTTCTGGCCAAACAAGTCTCCTACAAATCGTCCCAAAAATTGGAGTTCAACTACTGGATTCGGTGGCAATGATTATTCTACGTAACATTCCTACGTTTGCTTACGGCGTATGTTGTATATGTATGAATACATATCGGTTTGCCTTTAGATCACACAGCAGCGACATCCGTTGCTTGAGAGGTGTGATTAGGGCTTTTAAGCTGCATCCTCTGTTACGATTTAACAGCGCCACGGGTCCTTGGCTAGAATATGAAAAGCTTGATGTTATGGTCATGTATACCCTGCCCGACCCAAAAATGTCCGCTAAAAACGTTGGAGATAACAGTTTTTTGAAAAAAAAACCAACATTTTTTGGGTTTTGGGGAGTGTTTTGGTAAAAAAATCGGCCCTTTCGCTTTATATTTTTTTAAGGGTTTTTTCAGCATACATGCAAACATGCTTTCATTGAAAACGAATTTGTCCCATATATCCTGTCTCACTCAAAATTATGCGCTAAAATCGTTGGCGATAACAGTTTTTTGATAAAAAAAAAAAAAAATTGTTTTGGTCGAAAAATCTACTTTTCGAATTTTTATGCATTTCTTTTTCATTCCAAATCATTTTTTATGTATTTTTTCGGTGTCCATTGGCGTAGTCCCAAGTGAATTCATGCGCTAAAGACGGTGGTTAATTCAGTTTTTTGAAAAAAATTTGTTTAATGGGGTTTTTGAAAAATTTTGGTCGAAAAACCCAATTTTTTTAGATATTTCATTGGCTGAATTTTATAGACGGAGAGCTGGTAACATAACAAATTGGGTCACTCCCGGCAAGGTCAATTTCCACATTTACGAGCTCATTTGTTATCGACTTGACGTCAGCCCGGCCGGCAGAACTCCTACTGGAAGACAAATTCGGGTTATGGGAAGTGCGTTCCCCCTCTTAAAAAAACTGTAAGGGTACCAACAGATTTTCTGAGGTTCTTCCTTAGAGGTTCTTCCGTAGAACTATTCTTAGAATTTTTATATTGAGCTTAGTTCTCCCACAATCAGCGCTTAAAGCTCAAAAAACCTATCTGAAAGATACTTGTAGACTTATGGACCTCGAAAAATGAGCAAAAAGTCGAATTCGCCAAAGGTGTGCAATAAAATCTGCTCGTGCTTATCTGATATGAATCGGCGATAGTAAAGCGCTATTGTGATAAAGAAATACATTCAGGCTTTCATAATCGTGTATTTTGATCCACACGCCTTTGTCTTCCAATAGGAGTTCTGCCGGCCGGCCTGACGTCAAGTCGGTAACAAACGAGCCCGTAAATGTGAAAATTGACCTTGTCTCGAGTGACCCAATTGACAAAAAAAAAAAATACATAAAAAATGATTTGGAATGAAAAAGAAATGCATAAAAAATCGAAAAGTAGGTTTTTCGACCAAAACAAGTCCCAAAACCCGAAAACAAATTTTTTTTTTTTTCAAAAAACTGTTATCGCCAACGTTTTAGCGCATAATTTTGAGGACATATGGGACAAATTTGTTTTCATCGAAAGCATGTTTGCATGTATGCTGAAAAAACCCTAAAAAATAATAAAAAGCGAAAGCAGGGGCGCAGCCAGGGGGTGGTTTTAGGGGTTTAAACCACCCCTGAGATATAAAACTGTATATGTGAAAACTAGTTTTCATGACATGTTTGCAAAAATTTCGATTGCATGAAAATCGAAAAACATCAATTCCATAACAAGGGCCTAAGCTTTTGGGCCGTTTGCACAACAGGGGCGTCACACGTTACATCCATATTGACGCGATGCATGGCTGTTCTATACACCTAAGATACAGGGTCATAAGTGTACAAAGGTACGAAAACCCGGTTTTGACCCCTAACTCAAGATTTTGACGGTGTCCGGCAAATTTCTTGTACACAGTTCTTCTTATCTCATTGAGATCTACCAGAAAAATGCTATCTCGCCCCATGTATTTTTTTCGTGTTGCGCAGTGTAATAGATTCAATGACAAATAAAACAAGTAAGGAAAGCTGTCTTCGGCTGTGCCGAAGGCTAAATACCTTTCATGAATAAGCGTCACGATTTTCACTGTTTGATCCCCAGTACAGCCTGTGTGAATTTAACTTTAGCTCATACCGAAACTTTAGCTCATACGGTCCAATCTCATTGATTTTTAACATCGACATTCCACATTCTAAAATTGCAACATTTACGAAATTTCACGTTCCTACCGATATAATTACAGGAGTAATCTACCAAAATCCGTTTATCGGAACAATCGATTGTATGGGGGCTATGTGTAATATTTATCCCATTTCAATGATTTTCAACATCGATATTTTACATATAAAAATAGCGATGCTTCCAAAATTTCGCGTTCCTATGTGTTTAATTACAGGACTTATAGCCCAAAATCCGCTTATCGGAATAATCGATTGTATGGGAGCTATGTGAAATATTTACGCCATCTCAATGATTTTCAACATCGATATTTCGCATATAAAAATAGACAGCCTCCGGGACAGGGCAGACCTCGACGATATGGGGACGGCAGGGAAGTCTGATCGCTCTCATGTTGGTGGTGCTTCAGATAAACCTGCACAAATCTAAAGTAGCCTCGATGATCTGTGGATTGGGGACTAAGGGTTTTAAGCTCATTCGAGCCAGCGAGGAGGGCAAAGTCAGAACCTGTATTTTGGTTAAGTCTGACCTCATCAACACCTTTCTTCTACCTAACTATACCAATGGTGACATTACCGCTGCCAGTTTAACAGTCGGCAGCACCAGTCTGACGCTGGCGTCGGTCTGTATGCCCTACGACGCCGAAGAACCTCCACCACAAAGGGAGGTGATAGATCTGGTGTCAAATTTGTGTGCGGGTCATCTTATTATAGGAGCGAACGCTAATGCTCATCATGTCCAATGGGGAACCTCCGATATCAATGCCAGAGGGGAGTCTCTGTTTGACTACCTATTAACAACCAACCTGGTAATTTGCAACGTGGGTAGCGAGCCTACTTTCATCACTAAAGCCCGTAGGGAGGTCATAGATCTCACTATTTGTAGTGAAGGCGCTTATAAGTGGGGCAGAAAATGGTAAGAACACATTCTCCGACGACCGATATATATAAATAGTGTTGGACTTTCGTGTAGAGCAACCTATTATGAAATGCAATCCACGCAATACCAACTGGCAGCTACACTATGAAATTTTAGCCAGAGACCTACCAGTACTTCCCCCACAAGCCCCCTCATCGGTTGAGGAGCTGGAGGACCTGGTAACGACATACACCACGGTGCTCTCAAATGCCCTAGAATAAGCTTGCCCAGTGCCAAACCCACGCGGTAAACATAGGCCACATTGGTGGACCTACGACCTGGACTCGCTCCACAAAACCTGCAGGAAGCAATTTAATAAGGCTAAACACTTCGACACGGAGCCTCAATGGCTCGAATACGAAGTTAAACTAAGGGCCTACAAAAAAGCCCTGAGACAGGCAAAGAGAACTTCGTGGATGAATTTCTGCACTGCGAGACTTAGACGAGTTCTCTCGAAAACTCAAACAGCCATTAGCTATTTGCAGAAGCCTGACGGATCCTGGACCAGCACGGAAGGGGAAACCCTTGAGCTGCTCTTGAACACACATTTTCCGGGTAACTTGCATAATGCACCGTTAGCACCTGCAACAAGCCTGGCAGTAAATATATCCAAGGCGGGCAGTTAAGAGCTTTGAACCGTTTAAGGCTGCCGGACCAGACGGGATTATCCCCGTGCAACTCATTAACACGCCAAATGGCTAGTATTTCTCTATACAGCCTGCCTGGCTATCAACTACATTCCGTGCTCCTGGAGACACCCCACGGTAGTGTTTATTCCTAAGGCTGGGAAGGCCTCCCACTACGAGCCAAAGGACTACAGACCCATCAGCCTCGCGTCCTTTGCACTCAAAACTTTCGAGAGGATAATCAGCGACTACCTCTCCACTACCAGCTATCAGCATGCTTACACCAAGGGTAAATCAACAGAAACTGCGCTTCACAACCTAGCCTCTATCATTGAAAAATCGTTGGGTGAAAAGGATTACTGTCTTGTGGCCTTCCTTGACATTGAAGGGGCTTTTAACAATATAAGTCTGGAGGCCATTAACACCGCTCTTACTAATCTGGGCATAAGCAGATCCCTAACTGGACTAATCGATCAACTAATACGGGGGAGGAAAATATCTTCATGTTGTTGTTGTTGTTGTAGCGAGGTGTAGCCCTGCCTAAATGTCAGACAGGGTCACCCCGAGTGTATTGCTCTTGGCCGGGTCGATATAAGAAAACGGCCCGGGTCGTTTCGGCACGATGGGTACAGCACAAGTACTGTTACCGTTCTCGTAGAACCGGCAATACAAGAAACTAGCCGTGTAGGCTATGTAGGTCATTTAGCGTTACCCAGGGTGCACCAACTGGGAGGCGACCTACTTTTACACCCCTTGGCACGGTTGATTTATCGCGCTATGTCACAAGGGGAATGCCTCAGGGTGGAGTTCTCTCCCCGCTTCTATGTAACCTGACTGTCACTCTTTGCTACGAGACACATGCTGGGGGGCGGGAAGATAGTGGCATATGCAGCCGATTTAGCCATTGCGTCAGGGGCAAATTCCCACAAACTCTGTGTGACTTGATGCAAGTAGCACTGCGTGAAGTCTCGGCATGGTCCTCTCGTTGCGGACTTAGTATCAACCCGAGAAAAGTGGAAGTCGTTCTCTACACCAACCGGTACAAAATACCTCCGCTGGACCTACCAGAACTTAATGGCGTGAGCCTGAACTTGGCTGATAAAGCCAAATTCTTGGGCATAATTCTGGACAGGAAGTTAAACTGGAAGGAGAATATTCTTCAGCGCCAGAGGAAGGCGTCTGTTGCACTTTACACATGCAAAAGAGCCATAGGCAAAAAGTGGGGTCTCAGCCTCAAAATATGCAGATGGATTTACACTGCAATTATCCGCTATATGGAGTCGTGGTGTGGTGGCCTGCGTTGAGCAAGGCCACAAATCGGAATCTGTTAGGTAAAGTCCATAGATCTGGCATGATCTGTATAAGCGGCACGCTAAGAACAACGCCCAACGAAGCTCTTCAGGCCATTCTAGGCATTCTGCCACTCGATCTGGAAGCGTACCAGGCAGCAGCGGCAGCGGCTCTGCGCCTAAGGGAAACGTCTGGCTGGGGCGCAAGTACAACTGGACACTCCAGTATTCTAGAATCTTACAGTTTTCTTCCTCTGAGCACAGATCGATGTGCGGCCACAACAGTCGGAGACAGCTGTTTCAAAACAAACATTCTCAGCAGGGAAGAATGGGAGAGGATGGATCGCTGGCGGCATTTCTGTTTACACTGACGGCTCGAAGCTAGACGGCAGAGTTGGAGGAGGGGTTTATTCAAGGGATCTGGAACTCGAGCTCTCTTTGAGACTACCTTATCACTGCATCGTCTTCCAGGCTGAAGTCTCAGCAATCTTGGATGCTGCAAGTTGGATAAGTAAACGCGCTATCGGCGAGGACATCGCTATTTTCAGCGACAGCCAGGCGGCCATCAAAGCTCTTGGCTCTTATTCGTTCAACTCTGAACTGACGCTCAGCTGTCGTCGATCTCTTCAATAGATGGCCCAACAGAACCGCGTGAACCTCAATTGGGGCCCGGGACACAGAGACATTGAAGGAAACTGTAAGGCAGACGAACTTGCCAGGCAGGGTACGACCAAGCAGTTTCTTCGGGATAAAGAACGCTTAGGTATGCCGTTTGCCACATGCAAGCTAATGCTGAAGGAGTACACACTCCGTCAAGCCAACGAAAGGTGGCGACAATCCCCAGGGTGCCAAAATGGGATCATAAAAGATCTAGAGGCATTCAAGCCCTAAGGAGAGAAATCTCCATATTAATAGGTATTCTAACTGGGCACTGCCTTATTGGTATGCACGCAGAAAGGATAGGTGTGCCCTACCGACGATGCTGTAGGAGCTTGAAAGATGATGAGGAAGAGGAAACGGTGAAGCACCTGATCTGCAACTGCCCGGCGGCGCGATAACGCGCTTTTTGTGAGTTCCCTTCCTGGATAGCCTTAGACAGATCGCGGAACTGGACATAAAGGACTTGATGGCCTTCATAAAGTCATCTAAGTGGTTCGAGGAGGGGTAACGGTGTCGGTTTAGGAGTGTCAGTCCCGGGATTCTGCTATGTGGAAAATCCCAACAACTCAGGGATTTTCCATATGGCCGGGTCCCGGGACTGACTTTCCTAGTGTTGGTGCTATCACAACGGGCCTTTCAAAACTGGCCTAAGTGTGCCTCTGCGGCAGCCACTTGAACCTAACCTAACCTAACCCCAAAACAATCAAAAGCACCCAAAATTTAAACAAAAAAATGTATGTATGTATAATAGGGCGGGTCGATTTATTAACCGATATCGCGCCATCGAATTGTCGATAGGTTTTCGGCTCAGGAAAAAAAATTCCACTACGCCTACCCCAAAAAAATATTTTCGAGCCTGCGAAATTTCATTTTTTTGAATTTTCTTCGACTTTGATTTTTAAGGTTTTTTTTCATGACCCACTAAACAAACTTTCATTTAGAAAATTTCATGGACTATTTGACCGATCGAATAATTTATTTTAAATTATTCTATTTTGTTATTAACGAACAAACTGAGCAACAACTCATAAACAAACAATACCAGCTATCGTGATTGCAATTTCGTTCTTGCTAAGGAACTAGACGTACGGCTTTGTATTTGTTGTTAGAAATTTTTCATTTTTTTCCCGTTATAGTGGTCATTGAACCGAGGAGAAATTAGGAATTTCCAACCGCAGCGTGTCATACTAGTTACACCAACACTACTTGTTTGATTTCGAGGGATAATTGCTACTATGTTCGTTAATACGTGTTGAACAACTGGGGTGCCTCGGGAGAGCGGCCGTGGCTCGGAAGCACCACGGTTGTGAATTGGGTGGAAATTAAAAATAAAAATAAAAAGAAAAGACGAGATTTCCTCGTTACAATATGGCCGTATTTATTGTAATGGAAATATATAGTGTGAAATTACACAGTGTGGTTTTACCTTATGATGGAGATCCTCGGTGCGTGTCTTGCTCGGCGGTTGATGGAATAAGAGCCAGTTGTCCGACCGAGGACAACCGTTGATCCGCGGAATATCCTCCGGTTTTCGAGGGGAAGTTAACTAACACTCTCACACCGACATGTACGTACATGCGTGCTGACAAAAACCACACATATGCACGCATGTATGTACATGTGGGTGGAGTGGTGTTAGTAACTCGTTGAAACGCGCGCGTTACCATTAGGGTGGTTAAATTTCATGGGTTTTAGGCGTCGAGCCTAAACATGCCGGCCCCCTTGCGGTACGCAAAATCTGAGCCATCGCCCGAGGATCCCCTTCCTGCTAATTCTTAAAACTAGAACTTAAGTCTAGAGTGGTGCGTGCCAGATGACACGTTCGGGGCCACTTCTGCCATCTCCACATTGCCTACAGCTAAATTTGGAAAGAAACGAATTAGTGGGAGAAAGTTATATATTTCTTGCCATTGACCAACTTCATTTCAAACATGACAATATGGATATTTCCACGAGAAAAAATTTATTTATTATCGTTTTTTTTTGAATTCATATAATCTTACAAACTATTTCATGTTTTAATCGTACTCTCTTATGCCGCAAGACTACATCTTAACGACGCCCGAAAGCACCCAACCGAATATCGTGCTTTGCGCCAGCAACGATCCAAACGACGGTGGTAGGGTGCCCGGGGTCATAATCTCGGCATATATATCACCGCCAAGGACGAGACGAATGGGCGTTGATCCGAAAAATTTTGGATCCGCCAGACGGATGTGCTCATACGGGGCCGCGATGGCGGGGTCCACATTCTGGGATGGGCTAACGCGTCGGAAGTTGCGCATACACAGTGCATGCGTGGTCACCGTAGTGGTTCGACCGTGCTTCCCGCGAAGTCGCAAAAAACAGCCATGCTCCCCGCCCATCGCAGTGGTAGGCAGCGATAGGTCTTGCGCCAAATCGCGGTCGATCGTTGTGCGGGGGGCGCACGCATCGATGATTGCGCGTATGAGGTGCAGTCGCCCCCCGGCTTCCACCTTCACGAACGCTGTTGGCGCAAGGGTGATCATGGGGCGCAAGGTAGGGCCCCCCGTAAAGTGAGCCGATGAGAGGCCGTTGCGAAAGGCTCTGGTGGTTGGCAGCTGGCGCGGCCGAGTGGCCAGTCTGCGCTCATGGCGGTCCTGTGGGCGATCAATTATCGCCGAACTAAAGTTGCGTAGCTGGCGCGGCTGAGTGGCCAGTCTACGATGGCGGCGATCGGTGGTTGCGGCGCTGGTATCTCGGAGCTGGCGCGGCTGAGTGGCCAGTCTCCGGTGGCGGTTGCGTCTGCCGGCGCTGTGATGTCGGTTTTTAGGTGGGTGGAATGACTGTGGTTCCTCTCCACTGAGAGTGCGGCGTTCGTGGGCCAGCAGGGGTCGGAACGGCCGTTGGTCCGATCCCCCGATTGTTCGTTGTTGAGGGCGTGCTCCTGAGGCTGGCTCGATGATTTCGCCCTCTTCCTGTGACATAGCCGTCTCGGATGGGTGTATTGACAATAGCTCACCATCTTCTTCTTCTTCTCCTGGTCCTCCGTTGATGGTCTCTTCTTCCTCTTCCTCCTCTTCAACTTGTTGTGCCCAGCTTTTATACGGCCTTGACGGCCTCTGCGACTCGTCTATGGACATGTGGAGAGTGGTATGGTGTTTGCCACCACATCGTCGGCACCTGGCATCGCTCGTGCAGTCCTTAGACCGGTGCACCATCGACAAACAGTTTTCGCAGTAGTCCTGCCGTATGATTTCGCGCAGGCGCTCGATGGGCGTTTTGGCGCGGTATACGGCGCAGGTACGGATCGGATGCCTTCCGTTGCACAAATGGCATGGTGTCGGATACCGTGCGGCGTTACGGTCCATTCTTCGGCTTACGGAGGCATGGCGAGTCATGCTGTGAACGAGAGGTAGAAAAAAAAAGGGAAGACAAATCGAGGTTGGTAAAGCGTCTGCCAATGGACGTACCAGATGGGTGGCGAATAGCCGCATAGGAGTGCACGAAACGACGTTTCGTGGTTTGGGTACGTTTGGTAGACATACCAAAAACTAATTGAAAAACTTGATTAAATTGAAAAAATGTTAATATGGCTTCTGGCCAAACAAGTCTCCTACAAATCGTCCCAAAAATTGGAGTTCAACTACTGGATTCGGTGGCAATGATTATTCTACGTAACATTCCTACGTTTGCTTACGGCGTATGTTGTATATGTATGAATACATATCGGTTTGCCTTTAGATCACACAGCAGCGACATCCGTTGCTTGAGAGGTGTGATTAGGGCTTTTAAGCTGCATCCTCTGTTACGATTTAACAGCGCCACGGGTCCTTGGCTAGAATATGAAAAGCTTGATGTTATGGTCATGTATACCCTGCCCGACCCAAAAATGTCCGCTAAAAACGTTGGAGATAACAGTTTTTTGAAAAAAAAACCAACATTTTTTGGGTTTTGGGGAGTGTTTTGGTAAAAAAATCGGCCCTTTCGCTTTATATTTTTTTAAGGGTTTTTTCAGCATACATGCAAACATGCTTTCATTGAAAACGAATTTGTCCCATATATCCTGTCTCACTCAAAATTATGCGCTAAAATCGTTGGCGATAACAGTTTTTTGATAAAAAAAAAAAAAAATTGTTTTGGTCGAAAAATCTACTTTTCGAATTTTTATGCATTTCTTTTTCATTCCAAATCATTTTTTATGTATTTTTTCGGTGTCCATTGGCGTAGTCCCAAGTGAATTCATGCGCTAAAGACGGTGGTTAATTCAGTTTTTTGAAAAAAATTTGTTTAATGGGGTTTTTGAAAAATTTTGGTCGAAAAACCCAATTTTTTTAGATATTTCATTGGCTGAATTTTATAGACGGAGAGCTGGTAACATAACAAATTGGGTCACTCCCGGCAAGGTCAATTTCCACATTTACGAGCTCATTTGTTATCGACTTGACGTCAGCCCGGCCGGCAGAACTCCTACTGGAAGACAAATTCGGGTTATGGGAAGTGCGTTCCCCCTCTTAAAAAAACTGTAAGGGTACCAACAGATTTTCTGAGGTTCTTCCTTAGAGGTTCTTCCGTAGAACTATTCTTAGAATTTTTATATTGAGCTTAGTTCTCCCACAATCAGCGCTTAAAGCTCAAAAAACCTATCTGAAAGATACTTGTAGACTTATGGACCTCGAAAAATGAGCAAAAAGTCGAATTCGCCAAAGGTGTGCAATAAAATCTGCTCGTGCTTATCTGATATGAATCGGCGATAGTAAAGCGCTATTGTGATAAAGAAATACATTCAGGCTTTCATAATCGTGTATTTTGATCCACACGCCTTTGTCTTCCAATAGGAGTTCTGCCGGCCGGCCTGACGTCAAGTCGGTAACAAACGAGCCCGTAAATGTGAAAATTGACCTTGTCTCGAGTGACCCAATTGACAAAAAAAAAAAATACATAAAAAATGATTTGGAATGAAAAAGAAATGCATAAAAAATCGAAAAGTAGGTTTTTCGACCAAAACAAGTCCCAAAACCCGAAAACAAATTTTTTTTTTTTTCAAAAAACTGTTATCGCCAACGTTTTAGCGCATAATTTTGAGGACATATGGGACAAATTTGTTTTCATCGAAAGCATGTTTGCATGTATGCTGAAAAAACCCTAAAAAATAATAAAAAGCGAAAGCAGGGGCGCAGCCAGGGGGTGGTTTTAGGGGTTTAAACCACCCCTGAGATATAAAACTGTATATGTGAAAACTAGTTTTCATGACATGTTTGCAAAAATTTCGATTGCATGAAAATCGAAAAACATCAATTCCATAACAAGGGCCTAAGCTTTTGGGCCGTTTGCACAACAGGGGCGTCACACGTTACATCCATATTGACGCGATGCATGGCTGTTCTATACACCTAAGATACAGGGTCATAAGTGTACAAAGGTACGAAAACCCGGTTTTGACCCCTAACTCAAGATTTTGACGGTGTCCGGCAAATTTCTTGTACACAGTTCTTCTTATCTCATTGAGATCTACCAGAAAAATGCTATCTCGCCCCATGTATTTTTTTCGTGTTGCGCAGTGTAATAGATTCAATGACAAATAAAACAAGTAAGGAAAGCTGTCTTCGGCTGTGCCGAAGGCTAAATACCTTTCATGAATAAGCGTCACGATTTTCACTGTTTGATCCCCAGTACAGCCTGTGTGAATTTAACTTTAGCTCATACCGAAACTTTAGCTCATACGGTCCAATCTCATTGATTTTTAACATCGACATTCCACATTCTAAAATTGCAACATTTACGAAATTTCACGTTCCTACCGATATAATTACAGGAGTAATCTACCAAAATCCGTTTATCGGAACAATCGATTGTATGGGGGCTATGTGTAATATTTATCCCATTTCAATGATTTTCAACATCGATATTTTACATATAAAAATAGCGATGCTTCCAAAATTTCGCGTTCCTATGTGTTTAATTACAGGACTTATAGCCCAAAATCCGCTTATCGGAATAATCGATTGTATGGGAGCTATGTGAAATATTTACGCCATCTCAATGATTTTCAACATCGATATTTCGCATATAAAAATAGCGATACTTCCGAAATTTCACGTTCCTACCTATATAATTACAGGAGTTATCTACCAAAATCCGTTTATCGGAACAATCGATTGTATGGGAGCTATGTGAAATATTTATCCCATCTCTATGAGTTTCAACATCGATATTTCACATATAAAAATAGCTATACTTACAAAATTTCACGTTCCTACGTGTTTAACTACAGGAGTTATAGCCCAAAATCCGTTTATCGGAATAATCGATTGTATGGGAGCTATGTGAAATATTTATCCCATCTCTATGATTTTCAGCATCGATATTTCACATATAAAAATAGCAACACTTATAAAATTTCACGTTCCTTCGTGTTTAATTACAGGAGTTATAGCCCAAAATCCGTTTATCGGAATAATCGGTTGTATGGGAGCTATATGTTATATTGGTCCGATCTTACTGGTTCCGACAAATGATTCCTATATTGGAAAATGGTGGCCGCATACCAAATTTCAGCCAAATATCTCAAAAACTGAGGGACTAGTTTGCGTTCAAACAGACAGACAGACAGACAGACAGACAGACAGACAGACAGACAGACAGACGGACAGACGGACATGGCTAAATCAACTCATCTCGTCATCCTGATCATTTCGGTATACTTATTGATGGGTCTATCTCTTCTTCTTCTCATATTTACAAACATCGGACCAAAGTTATAATACCATTTCATGTTCATGAAAGGTATAAAAAGAAGGCTAGCCCTTGTTATATAAGTCAATATAAAGTAACATTTATTGGCAGGTATCTATGTACATATGTATGTATATTAGACTGGGCCAAAAATTACAAATTTGGTTTTTTTTCAAAACTTATATTGATTTTCTTTTTAAGAAAGGTGAAAAAAATTACTGTAATTTTTCAGATTTTTATATTAAAGTCTAGAGGTCTATCATCGCTAGTTTAGATTTTACAGACTTAACCTCCAATTTGGTATAAAAACGACAAATCATTGTTGAAAAACACCATTTACCTGAACATATTTTTGTAGGAAATTGAATTTCCTACAAAAGCTACCTAGACTGAAATTTTCTCAGAATTCCCGATTTTGGTTTGAAAATTTGCGAAACATGAAAAAATCAACATCCAATAAAGCTAAATACATATTCTTAAGGGAAATTGGATGCTGAATCCGAATTCGTTATCAGAATTTAACAACGGGCCCGAGGGCCGCCTAACGTACGTTTCTACGTACTGCCGGTTCTGCGAGAAAGGTACATGTGCTTGCGCAGTACCCTTCGTACCGAAACGACCCAGGCTGTATTTTTTTATTACAGCCTGGCCAAGAGCAGTACACCCGAAGTGACCCTGTCTAACGTGTCACGATTCCTCCCCCTTAAATTGTCATCCCTGGAGCAGTTCCTTGCAGCAGGGCTGCTCCCTATTCTGTTGTTCCGGTCTGGCGTTGAGCTAAACCCTGGTCCAACAGAATGGTTCTGCTGCGTGTGCCGGAAGAAAATTTATACCAGATGTTCGCATTCGGTGCAATGCACATCTTGTAAAGGTTGGCTACACAAGTCTAGTTGTTCCGGACTAGATCCCAAAACACACCGGCCTCTTAGTTTTTTCAAAACCTTCGTGGCACCTTGCTGTTCACGTCTTAGAACGTCCCGTGGCTCGCGACGCTCCGGCGTAGCGCTATCGCCTCCCCTTCGCAATATATCTATTGCTCAGCAAACATTGTGTGTTCCCAGTTGTAGCTCGCGCCCTAGCGCGCTAACACCTCACACAGCAGCTCATAGCTACTCCCTACGTAGCACATCTATTGATGTTGTGAGCACTGCTGAGCTACAACTCCCGCCCCAAAATATTCTCCTCCCCTCTACTTCTTCCGGTACCGGCACAAGTGTGAATCAAGGCCATCAGCTCCTGGCCCCTCACACTATGTGCACTGTTTGTCGGCACAGAATATATGCGTCCAGAGTGCCATCGGTCAAGTGCAATATCTGCCTTGGCCAATGTCACCTGCGCATATGCTCAGGGCTCGCAAACAGAAATCTATGGACTGATGCGTATGTTGCGCCGTGTTGTCGAGCTGTGCAGCCCACATTGCCGACAAATTCTACCTCGTTTCCCAACGAGCGGAATTTGTCGCCTTCAGGACTGCGACGACGATCACGGACTAGCATATTACCTCCACGGCGAGCGCACCAGTCCCTGACTCCCAGAGTGACCATTGCCTCTCCCCCGCATTTCAAAATAATGCAGTTAAACTGCAATGGTATAACTGGCAAGATTGTGGAGATCACCAAGTTTATGCAGCAAAACTCCATCAAAATTGCTGCAATCCAGGAGACTAAACTTGGCACCCACTCGGATCTCAGAGCGAGTGGTGGCTACCACATTCTCCGGCATGATCGTACGGACGGTGGGGGTGGTCTTGCGTTCATCATCCACCAAACCGTGCGGTATAGGGAATTTGCATTCAACACCGACCAAGAGGACATACCCTTAGAGCGACAGGGTATTGTCATTTCAGCTGGAGGTGTTGATCTCGAGCTGATAAACATCTACATACCTCCCGTCACCTGTTGTCCCAGAAGTTATCACCCTGATTTAAGCGATTTCCTACGGGGCGATAACCGTGTCATTATGGGCGATTTTAATGCACACCATGACATGTGGCATTCACGCCATTCTGCTGACGGCAGAGGACGGGAAATAGCCGAGCAAATTGACGCTTCCACATTCTGCGCGGTGAACACGGACGCCCCCACGAGGATGGCAGTAAATTGCAGTAGCTCCCCGGACATAACAATTGTTAGTCCAGGTCTAATAAACTGCATAAACTGGCGCCCAATGGTGGCTTTGGCATCAGATCACCTGCCAATCATCCTGTCCGTTGATCGTGCCCCGGATTTCACCACCTCTGAGAAGAGATCCTACGTAAACTTCAGGAGGGCTGACTGGGTTGGCTTTACTGAGTTTACTGAGAGCTCCTTTGGTGCTCTTCCCATACCGACTGACGTACGCCAAGGTGAAAAGGAAATACGTAAGGTCATAAATAGAGCTGCAGCCCTTTTTATACCAGCTGGGAGAATACAGAATATACGGCCAAACTTCCCAACTTAAGCTGCAGCCCTGGCCAATGAACGTGACCATATACGTAGCATCGATCCCGCAGACCCACAGATCAGTGGTCTCAACGCGGAAATCAGACGGTTGGTAGATGAACACAAACATGCCAAATGGGAGGAGCATCTGAGGTCTTGTAACCTCTCTACCGGTGTTGGAAAATTATGGTCCACAGTCAAATCCCTGTCAAATTCGACGGGTCCACCAAAAAACGTAGACATCACCTTCGGTGACAAGACGTTTAGTGACCCGAAGAAAAGTGCAACGGCCTTTTGCCGACAGTTTGTACCACACCCTGCACAGGACAGGGACAGACGTAGGATCTTCAGGTGTGCGCATAAACACAAAAACAATGCCCCCGTTTCCATCACCGCTACAGAGGTTCGAGTGGCCATCAGGAAAGCCAAAAACTCTAAAGCTATAGGCCCTGACGACATAGCCATGGTGCATTTAAAACACATCGGCGAAGAGGGAGTAAAATACCTCACTACCGTCTTCAATTTGTCCCTGGCCACTTCTGTCATACCTGAAAAATGGAAACAGGCAGTCGTGGTCCCACTACTAAAGCCTGGCAAGCCAGCTAACGTAGGGGAGTCTTATCGTCCGATATCGCTCCTCTCGCCAGTAGTGAAGACATTGGAGGCGGTATTACTTCCTCTTTACACATCAAAGTTGAGGTTAGCCGAGCACCAACATGGCTTTAGAAAAATACGGAGCACAACATCTGCTCTAAATGCCATTAACACTCAGATAACTGACGGACTCAACCAGAAAAGCCCTCATCACAGGACGGTTCTAGTTGCTCTTGACCTGTCTCAAGCTTTTGACACAGTAAATCATGGACAACTGGTATCCGATTTGGAAGATTCATCGCTCCCCCCCTGTCTTAAGCGTTGGTCCGCCAATTATCTGAGTGGTCGTCAATCGTCTGTAGTTTTCAGAAACAAAAAATCAAAACCGAGAAAGATTAAACAAGGGGTACCGCAGGGTGGTGTCCTTTCCCCGCTTCTGTTTAATCTTTATATTTCGAGGCTTCCTTCCCCACCAGATGGAGTCTCGATTGTCTCTTACGCAGACGATTGTACGATCCTGGCTTCTGGCACTTCCGTAGATGAGCTATGCTCCAGGATCAATGGTTATCTCCCCTCTCTTGTTGAGTTTTTCACTGCCCGGAGCCTGACATTGTCGCCAACGAAGTCCTCGGCGACACTATTCACGACCTGGACGGCGCAAGTTGGCATGGAGTTAGAAATCTACGTAGGCGATCAAAAATTACCTACTGTCTCTCACCCCAAAATCTTAGGGGTAACTTTCGACCCCATGCACAAATTCGCTGCTCATTCAACCGCAATTGTCTCTAAGCTACAAAGCCGCAACAAAATTCTCAAGTCGCTAGCCGGCAGCACTTGGGGTAAAGACAAAGAAACGTTGCTGGCAACCTATAAAGCAATTGGTCGGCCGATCCTGAATTACGCGTCGCCGATATGGTCGCCGGGGCTTGCTGAGGTTCATTGGAAAAGACTGCAGGCCTGCCAAAATACCGCACTCAGAACCGCCACGGGATGCGTCCTTATGTCTCCAAAACATCATTTACATCATGAGGTGGAAATGCTCCCAGTTTTGGAGCACAATGAAATGCTAAACAAGCAGTACCTGTTGAACTGTTGCAAACCACAACATCCCAACAGACTACTGCTTGAGTATGAGCCACCTCCTAGGACCGTAAGGGCACATCTACGTGAGCATTTTGATGAGATCCGGCATCTCACACTTTCGCCGTTTGATCCAAAGGTACATACGCAGGCCCTGAAGCACATCCATGACACGTCCGTTGCGTATTATGTCTCGCTCTGTCCACTGAACGCCGTTTTGCACGCCAAACCACCTCGCGTCGCGGCTGAGGAGCGTCATCTTCCTCGAGAGACAAGGGTCACTCTGGCTCAATTACGCTCTGGATACTGTAGCAGGTTAAACTCCTACTTATCCAGACTAGACCTTGACGTGCCGAATGAATGTCCGGCATGCGGCTCGTCACCCCATAATACCAACCATTTATTTATCTGCTCTTCGGAGCCCACTCTTCTAACACCCATCTCCCTCTGGTCCAACCCTGTTGAAACTGCAAGTTTCCTAGGACTCCCGTTAGAAGAAATTGATGACAATTTAGGTTAAGGAAAAGTACACGCTGGGCAGGGCTACGCTTCGTTACAACAACAACAACAGGGCCGCCTAACCGTGCAAAAAAGTCCAATATTATTTTGTGAAGGTTAGTGAAGAACTGCGACCTGTTAGGCTACTTCTGATCACGGATTTGGATTTAGCTCGCCAAAATACATGAAAATTAATGTATTGATTTTCTTTTTAAGAAAGGTGAAAAAAAATTGCTGTAATTTTTTCAGATTTTTAATTAATGTCTAGAGGTCTATCACCGCTAGTTTAGTTTTTAAAGACTTTACCTAAAAACGACAAACCATTGTTGTAAAACACCATTTACCTGAACATATTTTTGTAGGAAATTGAATTCCCTACAAAATCTGCCTAGACTGAAATTTTCTCAGAATTTCCGATTTTGGTTTGGAAATTTGCGAAAAATGAAAAAATCAACATCGAATAAAGCTAAATACATATGCTTAAGGGAAATTGGATGCTGAATCCGAATTCGATATCAGAATTAACAACAGACCCGAGGGCCGCCTAACCGTGCAAAAAAGTCCAATATTATTTTGTGAAGGTTAGTGAAGTACTGCGACCTGTTAGGCTACTTCTGATCACGGATTTGGATTTAGTTCGCCAAAATACATGAAAATTAATGTATTGAGGTCACAGATCCGTCAACTTTTTGTTTTTTTTTGTGGCTGCGCCATTTGAAGACTGTAGAACTACACCCCCGCAGAAAAAGCCGATATTAAGCAAAAATATGTTTGAACGTATATGAGAAATGTATATTTTTTTGTTATAATATTGATCATATAATGATAATTAATCATGTAGAATATCAATAAACAAAATTTAGTAAAAAATTGTATCAAAAACACAAAAAAAAGACGGAAATATGATTTTTTTAAATTTAATACTAAATAAGTTTCGAAATTTTTATGAATTTTGATACTTAGAGAAAATTGACAAAGATTTACACAGCGATGGATACCATGACGCGTTTCGGACTTTCCAGGGTCCACATCAGACGGCTTTTCGGACACAGAAGTACTGTGTCTGCACCGAAGCGGTTAAAGCAATTGCTTATAACAAATCAGCTACGATGCCCTGTAGTATTTCTAAGTCAACTTTCTTATAAGCGTGCCAATTTCATACCTTTAGACATAAGGCCGCGACATATTTTCCATATGATACACGGAATATGAGTATATTATTAGGCGTGCATATTTATGCAGAAGCACACTGAGGTTTTTAATTTGCATTCCTTCATACCACTTTTTTGTGTATTATTGGTTTGCTCTACCTATGGTGTGTACTTATGTATCAATTATGAATGTTTCTTATTGGAGCTTAGCTCGAAAATTGTTTATACCTGCTGTACTTTTTACTAGTACTAGGGTATTCTAATTTTTGATGTTACGAAATTTTTATGAATTTTGATACTTAGAGAAAATTGACAAAGATTTACACAGCAATGGATACCATGACGCGTTTCGGACTTTCCAGGGTCCACATCAGACGGCTTTTCGGACACAGAAGTACTGTGTCTGCACCGAAGCGGTTAAATCAATTGCTTATAACAAATCAGCTACGATGCCCTGTAGTATTTCTAAGTCAACTTTCTTATAAGCGTGCCAATTTCATACCTTTAGACATAAGGCCGCGACATATTTTCCATATGATACACGGAATATGAGTATATTATTAGGCGTGCATATTTATGCAGAAGCACACTGAGGTTTTTAATTTACATTCCTTCATACCACTTTTTTGTGTATTATGGGTTTGCTCTACCTATGGTGTGTTACTTATCTTTGTCAATTTTCTCTTAAAGTATCAAAATTCATAAAAATTTCGTAACATCAAAAATTAGAATACCCTAGTACTAGTAAAAAGTACAGCAGGTATAAACAATTTTCGAGCTAAGCTCCAATAAGAAACATTCATAATTGATACATAAGTACACACAATAATACACAAAAAAGTGGTATGAAGGAATGCAAATTAAAAACCTCAGTGTGCTTCTGCATAAATATGCACGCCTAATAATATACTCATATTCCGTGTATCATATGGAAAATATGTAGCGGCCTTATGTCTAAAGGTATGAAATTGGCACGCTTATAAGAAAGTTGACTTAGAAATACTACAGGGCATCGTAGCTGATTTGTTATAAGCAATTGCTTTAACCGCTTCGGTGCAGACACAGTACTTCTGTGTCCGAAAAGCCGTCTGATGTGGACCCTGGAAAGTCCGAAACGCGTCATGGTATCCATAAAAAGTACAGCAGGTATAAACAATTTTCGAGCTAAGCTCCAATAAGAAACATTCATAACTAAATAAGTGTTGAAAAAGTAACTTTACAAAACAAAAGTTGTTTAACCTTTTTTGTAGCCCACTCAATTTCCTTTAAGAATCTGTATCTAGCTTTGTTGTACATGGATATTTGCATTTTTGACAATTTTTGAAAGAAAAAATGGGAAATCGAAAAAAATATGCTAATTTTTGATGCTAGAATACTAGAAAACTGCTAGTCTGAGAAAATTTTGGTCAATGCAAATTTTGTAGGGAATTCGATTTCCTTCAAAAATATTTTCAGGTAAATGGTGTTTTATAACAATGGTATGTCGTTTTTATACCAAATATGAGGTAAAGTCTGTAAAAGCTAAACTAGCGGTGATAGACCTCTAGACTTTAATTTAAAAATCTGAAAAAATTACAGTAATTTTTTTTTTAACTAATGGCGGCGAAATACCAACAGGTTATCGTAACCTCTAACGAGATTTTTAGCCGAGCTTCTCTTTCCAACATGTGGTGTGTTGCTTTTGAGTTTTCCTACAAGTTGGCGGGACCTACAGTTTTTTGCCGACTCCGAACGGCACTTGCAAAGCAAATGAATTTTTTGCTTAGAAGCTTCTCATGGCAGAAATACACCCGAAGAGTTTGCCAAACTACTGCCGAGGGGCGACCCCGTTTAGAAAAATTATTTTTCTAAATAATTTTTGATGTTACTTTTGTCGGGCATCGAACCGCCACGACTTGGTGTAGAAGGCCGAACACTTAACCGCTACACCACGGCGGCCGCCTTTTTACCTTTCTTAAAAAGAAAATCAATATAATTTAAAAAAAAAAACGAAATTTTAAATTTTTGGCCCAGTCTAATGTATATGTGTATAATTATCTTTTTTAAATGCTTTCTTTACGCTACTCCTGACTGGCGCTATAAAATAGTTTTGTAAATAGTAGTAGTAGTAGTAAAAATATTAAAAAGAAAAAAAATTATAAAAGGGTCGATTTTTTGACCAAAACACTCGCCAAAAACCCAAAAATTATTGGTTTTTTCAAAAAACTGTTATCGCCAACGTTTTTATCGGATATTTCTGGGTCGGACAGGGTATACATGAAAATTTTTAAATCAATTGAAAGTTTGTTTAGTTGGTCATGAAAAAAACCTTAAAAATCAAAGTCGAAGAAAATTAAAAAAATGAAGCTTCGCAGGCCCAAAACCTATCGAAAAATCGATGGCGCGATATCGGTTAACTTGCGTTCATACAAATCGACCCATCCTAATGTATAATCCTGAGTTGGTTATGACAGTGGCAATGAAATGAAAATAAAACTGTTATTAATATACAAAAATTGTATGCACCAAGTAGACAGGGTCGCACTCTCCGAATTTTAGAAGATATAAAAGTTTGGCGTCTCGGGTAAAGAAAGTTAGGCCAGTCAAATTAGCATTTCGCCTCGGAATTCGACATACCCAGCTGTATGAGTATGCGCTTTCTTTGTGAGTATACGTGCTTTCGGTGCGCTGCAGCTTTTGTAACATTTATTTAACTTACTTCTTGCCATTAAATTTGTCGTCTTGGTAACTGTAAGCCTTACTAAATTTCAAATCAAATTATATTGCATTGCGTGCACTTATTTGAGTATAAAATAACAAACAAGCAAAAAAAACAAAAAATCTGCAAACAGACAAGCAATCAATATAAGGTTTGTTTACTGACCAAAAAAAAGTTCAGAGTAGGTTAGAGCAGAGCAGAGCAGCGCAGCTGTCAAAATAGAAATAGAGCAACTTAGAGCAACTCGGAGCAGAAATGCCATTAAACACTTGAATCTCGATAGTTTCTTTTTAATTGGTTTTTTTCTTTTAATCTTCAAAATTAATTCAAATTCACGTTTACACAAACATTGGTTTTCTTGCAAGCTAATTTTTTTGAAGTTTTCAAAAATTTATTTTTTCCTGACTGACATTTGCTTCTCTGCTCTAACTTACTCCATAAAAAAAGCTAGAGCAGAAATTTGTGATCTAGATTACTCTAGTTTTGTTTTGAGCGTACTCATGAAACAAAAGATAGAGCAACCTAGAGCAAGAAAATTGTTCGTTAAACACAATTTTGTGAAATATCTCAATCTGGCGTAAGCTAGAGCAGCCCAATAAATAAACCTATAAATAAAAACCAAAAACTTAAACAACAACAGCAACAAATAAACATATCGAGTACGAGAAGCGGCAAACCTTTGCGCCAAATGGTATCTACTCCCACCAACAACGTGGGTGCAGAAGGCAAATTGGATGGTAAGGAGAGCTCGTTGTCCTCATCTTGGGCTGAACGTATTGAAGCAAGGTTGGAAGAGATCTTAGTTTGTGTACGAGAATCTGAAGAGCGCTATATGTTGCGTTTTGGTGAGTTGGCGGCTGATGTTGTTAACCTCAAAAAGGCTATGAAAAAAGTGGAAGAAAGAGTGGGTAAAGCAGAAGCTCAAGTTCAATCTAATGAGCATATGCAAAATGAGATTATTATGTTGAAAACTGAGTTAAAATCAAGCTGTCTCGGCTGATATAATAATTAATGGTCTGCCCTTTAGTGAAAATGAGAAAATTGGTGACACATTTAACAATGTGTGTCAATTACTGCAAGTACCCTCATTTAATATTCGCTCTGCCTTTCGAGTGCCTAACAAAAACAAATCCTCGTAATAGTTAAACTGGCCTCTTCTGATGATCGCTCTACGCTCTTGAAAGCGGTGGCTCGGTTTAAGAAAGAGAATAACAGGCCTCTAATGCATCGCGATGTTGGATTGAACACTGATAACAAAATACATATTCATGAGTGCCTAACTAAAACAAATCGAGAGGTACTCCGCTTTGCCATGCAGCTTAAAAAAGAACATAAGATTGTTGCTGCTTTCTCAATTCGTGGATATCTGTACGTTCGTGTTCGCCCAAACAGCAAAGCTACCAAGGTGATTGACATCGACAATATTACGTGTAGTTGCTGCAGACACCTGAATATGTTTATTTTAATCCTAAATTTTTAATGTTAAGTGTAGCCTATGTGTCTAGTAATGCTCTCTCCTACTCTTTTTCTCTATTTATATATCCTCTGATACTCTTATTCTATTATGCGCTTTCTTGTTACGGTTACCATATTTCTCTTAATTCAGTGGCAATTTATCTAACTTATTATACTTCTTTATATTTCTCTGCTCCCATATGCTTTGTCTTGATACTTTATGCACATCTACGCTTTATTTGTTTGTATTTGGGTCTCTTTGTTTTAGTTCGGCACAATGGGGATGGGTTCATTCCATAGAAATGTCTCTGGCGCTAATGAAAATTGAAAAATTTTAATAGATATTTTTTGCAAGCAAAATCATGGGTTCAATGCTGTACATTTTAATACACGTAGTTTGAGCTATGACAAACTTGATTTGGCTAGGTATATTTTTGAAGACTCTAGTGACATACCTGATTTCAACTATTCGTTTAATGGGTACAATCTATTACGGCATGATCGTAATCATAAAAAAGGAGGGGGAGTTGCAGTGTACTGTAAAAAAGCCCTTAAATTTAGACTTCTAACAAACTCTAACTCTTCCGAAGTTGAATATATTTTTACAGAGGTGTCTGACGGCGTTAATAAAGTCTTAGTAATTTGTGACTACAACCCCAAAAAATGCGTATCTATGGGCTCATTTTTTGAAGACCTATCTGAATTTATAATTGTGTCTGCTATTAAGAAACGAAATCAATTCTATAGTAAGTGGCGTAAAAATATGACTGATATCACCTGGCGTCGTTATAAAGAGGTAAGAAATGAAACAACAGCTATTATCAGGCAGGCAAAGCGTTGGCATAGCAGGACAAAGCTAGATCCTTTACTCCCATCCAAAGAATTATGGAGAAATTTAAAAAAAGTTTAAAATACAATTTGATACTGGCGACCTAACGCTACTTTGCTTACTTGATTTCTCCAAGGCATTCGATTCTGTTAACCATAACCTTTAATGCACGAAACTCAAGTACTATTTCGGTTTTGAAGAGAGCTCAGTAATGCTTATTGCTAATTATCTTAAGGATAGGTCGCAGAAAGTAAAATCTGTCCATGCATTATCGCAATCTAAGCCGTTATTGGCAGGCGTTCCGCAAGGGTCTGTCCTAGGCCCACTCAATTACAAATTCAGATAGGTCTTATTTAGTTTGTTTGTAAATGATATATTTTCTGTGTGCCAATTTGTTAATGTGCATGCGTATGCTGATGACATACAGTTGTACTTGTCAAGTCGTATTGGTCTCATTGAGGATTTAAGTTTTAAAATAAATAGCGATCTGCTCGCAATATCTGATTGGGCTAGTGAAAATTCTTTATGCTTAAATCCGTCCAAATCCTATGTCCTGCCCATAAGTCATGGTGCAGTATATTTTGGTGACATTCCGGAATTGTATATTGGAACTATTCCTCTTAGATTTGTGGATAAAGTCAAAAGTCTAGGTTTTATTTTGAACTCAAAACTTACCTGCTGTGACCATGTTAATAAGTTGGTTTCGATTGTGTATGCTATACTGCGGACACTGCGAATATCGGCCCCTTTCACCCCCGTTGAAACCAGACGAAAGCTTGTAATGCAGTTGGTTATGCCTATCATAACTTACTTTGAGAATGTATACGGTAAAATGGATTCAGTATCATATTGTGGCGAATGTTCTCAAGAATCGCTCATCTTCCAACACTAGCGTTTGTAAATATCTCATTTCCTATGGGTCTTTTTCTATTTGTACTTTTTGACAATATTGTAGACTACAAAATTCCCTACAAAATCTGTTCTCACAAATTTTTCATATGGTGAACCGTTTCCGAGATAGAGGAAAAAAAAATCGGGGGTTTCCCCTTTTTCTAAATATCTAATTTTCTATGGGTTTTTTGCTATTTGTACTTATAATCAATTAGGTTAGGTTAGGTTTAAGTGGCTGCCGCAGAGGCACACTGAGGCCAGTTTTGAAAGGCCCGTTGTGATACCACCAACACTAGGAAAGTCAGTCCCGGGACCCGGTCATATGGAAAATCCCTGAGTTGTTCGGATTTTCCACATAGCAGAATCCCGGGACTGACACTCCTAAACCGACACCGTTACTCCTCCTCGAACCACTTAGATGACTTTATGAAGGCCATCCATTCCTTTATGTCCAGTTCCGCGATCTGACTTAGGCTATCCCGGAAGGGAACTTCTAAAAAGCGCGTTCTCGCGCCGCTTAAAGCCGGGCAGTTGCAGATCAGGTGCTTCACCGTTTCCTCTTCCTCATCATCTTTGCAGCTCCTACAGCATCGTCGGTAGGGCACACCTAGCCTTTCTGCGTGCCTACCAATAGGGCAGTGCCCAGTTAGAACACCTATTAATATGGAGATTTCTCTCCTTAGGGCGTGAATGCCTCTAGATCTTTTATGATCCCATTTTGGCACCCTGGGGATTGTCGCCACCTTTCGTTGGCTTGACGGAGTGTGTACTCCTTCAGCATTAGCTTGCATGTGGCAAACGGCATACCTAAGCGTTCTTTATCCCGAAGAACCTGCTTGGTCGTACCCTGCCTGGCAAGTTCGTCTGCCTTACAGTTTCCTTCAATGTCCCTGTGTCCCGGGCCCCAATTGAAATTCACGCGGTTCTGTTGGGCCATCTGTTGAAGAGATCGACGACAGCTGAGCGTCAGTTCAGAGTTGAACGAATAAGAGCCAAGAGCTTTGATGGCCGCCTGGCTGTCGCTGAAAATAACGATGTACTCGCCGATAGCGCGTTTACTTATCCAAATCCAAGATTGCTGAGACTTCAGCCTGGTAGACGCTGCAGTGATCAGGTAGTCTGAAGCAGACCTGTTAAATTGCAATTAACATTAATAATGATTAATTACTTTGGCTTTTTTAATTTTAATGATTATTTAATTTTGTAGAGTTTAATTAGAAAGTATTAATTAATTAATTAAATAAATAAAAAAAATAATCATGATTAATGGCCATTAAAAACATAATCAAAAATAATCAAGGAATTGGCCATTATCTTTAATTAAAAGCAAACATATAGTTAAAAACAAGCAAGTAATTAAAAATAATCAAACAATTAAAATAAATTAAAGCATTAAAATGAATTAAACAATTAATATTAATTAAACAAATAAATAATTAAGTTTGATTATTTTCAAGTATTTAATTTTTCCAATTATTTGATTAATTTCATCAGTATAAACTTTAAATGTAAGTATTAAATAAATGAAAATAATGCAATTTGCACTTACATACTATTTTATTGAAGGCAGAATAGAATTCTAACAAGCAACTGCCAATTTTTTTTGCTTTTTGTGAACACCTTTAAAAAGGAAAGTTTGGTAAAAACATTTGAGCTTATGTACTAGCTAAATCACCTCATAGCACACCGGGGTGTCCGATAAGGCTTGATGGGTCATAGATAAATATTGGGAATGAAACGCTGCATTTTCTCTTTGGTAGCCACATTCCAGAAGCGGAAAGCGATCTTAGGAATCAACCGAATTTGGATCTTGGTGTACACGACCTAGTGCAGTACCTAAATAATAAAAAAATGGAATGGGCCAACGGGTCATTCAAGCCTTTCAAGCACAGGATATCTCCCGTACAACTTCAGCAATCTGTGGAATTGAGCATCTCTTGGTTGCTAGCTATATAAGGGGGTCCTTACTCTTAATTACATTCCCAACCCTTGGAGAAATTCCAGGTTAATTTGTGTACCTAAGACAGGTAGAACGTAGAGGGCAAATATGAAAGGTAGATCCATAGAAACAGCGCTACATGATATTGCTAACCACATCGAAAAATCCTTATCTACTACGGAATTAACACTAATAGCCTTTCTGTACATTGGAGGGGCTTTAAATAACGTCACGCCGGAAGCGACCACGACATCCCTGGCGGGATTGGGCATCGAATCTTGGCTGGTGTCGCGCCAAATGCGACGATCTAGCCGGGATGTCGGTGAACAAGGTGTTCGATAGAAAAGGCTCCAAAACACTTTTGGGGCTAACACGGTCAGGAGGTGACTCTTTACCCAAAAGAGAACTCTACTTGTTAATAAGTTCACAGTTTTTTATTTAATATAATTCACTCAATATAACTCGACTTTAAGGCGGGTTTGATAATTTTTTAGAAAACTGCACTTGTAAAATAACAATGAGTAGATTTGCAATTTGCTGGCAAAACGAAAGGTGAAATTGGTGGATTTGCGCGGTGGGGGTTACCACACGTCCAAAACAAAGATGATCAGTCGAGATTACTTTATAAGTCATGAATGATGAACTAAATGACAAATAATGGATAATTACTATAGTTATACAAGGCTTAATATGAATATTTGCAAGGTGGAATAATAAATGTATACAATGAATGGAATGGATTTGGACGTGTTGTATCGCGTAAACAAATATCTTAATTCAAAGAGTGTAGTGAAGCGCGTTCATATGTGTTAGTGGGGCGCTACGCACAATAGCAGCAGAGGCAATGAATGCAGTCCTGAACATTCGACCGGTCGACTTATGCGGTAAACTATCTGCGGCATACTTCGCATTGCGACTTAGGAATTTAGCAGGTTTGGTATACTGAAGTAACTACTGTTTCCAGAGGAAATTTGATATCATAATACCTGAAAGAGAATATTGGGAGAGAGGTCCTCCTTATGACAACGATTCAATCCATCTCTACCCAATTGGTACGAAACTTTAATAATAAGGCAGGCGGTAGGGTTTTCGTCGCTCATTTGGTACTTAAGTTTGGCTTCCGACTGTCGGACCATTGCAGTGTTTTGCAGGCAGAAGTGGCCGCTATACAGGAAGCTGTAGATTTACTGAGGACTGTGAACAACAACAGTGGTGATGTAAACATCTTCTCCGATAGCCAGGCAGCCCTAAACGCGCTGAGGGCCTTCACATACAACTCCAGAACTGAGCAACTTTCAATTCAGGTATGGGTGCCTGGACACTGTGGCATTCCGGCAAACGAAATGGCAGACGAGCTAGCTAAAGGGGGCACATCCGCTCCGCTTTCACAGTACTGTAAGCGTTTAGGCATGCTTCTCACAAGTAGACATGCAGAAAGGTTGGGGTCTGGTATTTTCTACCATCTCGGCGAATTATCTAGAATTAAGCAAGAGGATATTCTGCGCTTCGCGCAATCCACAAAATATTTGAGTAGGGGGCCATTCAGATCCATGTGGTAAGACAACGGGACCTACGGGATCTATGTATGCTATCCTCTTGCTTAATTCATCAATTCATAATTCATCAATCAACCATGCCACTCTCATACAAGGTCTGTTGGAAACACAGATACCTGATGGGTTAAAGAGATGGACCGCTAATTACTTGAATGGACGGCAGGCGTCGTTTAACTTTAGAAACGCAACATCAAAACCTAGACGTATTAGACAGGGGGTGCCACAGGGTGGTGTCCTATCCCCGACACTGTTTAATTTCTATCTATCGAAGATGCCCCCACCCCCAGAGGGCGTCTCCGTCGTTTCATATGCCGACGACTGTACAATAATGGCGACGGGGAAGAGCCCCTATACTGATGAACTCTGTGCGAAAATCAACGGTTACGTCTGCGACCTTTCCAGGGTTTTCACTGAGCGAGATCTGGCGATATCTCCGACTAAATCAACGGCGACGCTTTTTACGACATGGACGCACCAGGTGAGAAATGAATTAGACATTTTCGTTGATGGCTCTAAGCTACCAACTGTCAGCCACCCAAAGTTTTTAGGGATGACACTGGATAATACTTTCTCATTTGCTGGTCATGTGTCTGCAATGGTCTCAAAGGTACGTGGTCGCAACAAGATCCTTAAGTCACTTGCCGGCAGTACTTGGGGAAAAGACAAAGAACCGTTGCTGACTACATATAAGGCCATTGGCCGACCAGTCTTTGACTATGCTGCACCCATATGGTCGCCTAATGTACATAACTGCCATCAGAACATCCTCATGTCTTCCGAGTGTCACCTCCATCAGAAGGCAAAACTGCTCAATGTAAAAGAGCATGCGGAAATGCTGAGCAGGCAATTCCTTCTGAACTGCCACAAGCCAGCACATCCAAACCGTCATCTTTTGGACATATATCCGCCCCCGAGAGACATAAGGAAACATCTCCGTAAGCATTATGATGAGATCCGGCATCATATTACCTTGCCGTTTGATCTGCAGAATCATAAGCGGGCTCTAACCGACATCCACACCGAGTCGGTAGACACTTTTGTCGGATCTCTACCTGTGAATCCCGTTCTGAACAGTCTTCCACCGGATATTGCTGAAGAAGAACGCACCTTACCAAGGGAGACAAGAGTGAGCTTGGCACAGCTTAGGTCTGGATATAGTGTAAGGTTAAACTCCTACTTATCCAGACTTAATGATACAATCTTAAATACATGCCCTGCATGTGGTAGGACCCCCCATGATACTCTACATCTCTTCAATTGTTCATCTGAACCTACTCTTCTAACCCCTCTGTCCCTCTGGACAAACCCTGTTGAAACTGCACGTTTCCTTGGACTCCCCTTAGAAGAGCTTGATGAAGATCTTCGGAATGATCATACACTCTAGACAGGGCAATGCATTGTTAACAACAACAACAACATGTATGCTAGTCTGTCTACTAGCAGCTACTTCAGCCTACCTACCTACCATGTACTACCTAAAATAGGAAACACTAAGAGGGGTATCATTCCTTTATTGAATAGGCTACCAACTGCATCCTTGGAATATCTTAGTGATTCGCCAGGTTCTTTAGGCTTTTTTTTAAAGTATGCACATTAGAGCGGGTCAAATTGTATGGATGGATTTTGTTTGCATCAGGAGTATAGCAAGAACGCAATCTAGGGATGATTCTAAGAAAAATTGCCCAAGAAACCATACCTCTAAAACCGATTTAGACCTCCCCAATTTTGAAAAACCGTTTTTTTCAGTTTCTTCGTAAAACAAAATTCATTAAAAACCAATTTTCAACCGATTTCAAAGTTCTCATATGTAGTGTTTTAATTATTTGAAAAATGTATGATATGTTTTTTAAGCCAGAAGTTCAAACTTGGAAATTGATCCGGTTTTCCGGTTTTGACGTCATTTTTTTTGGCACTAATTGACAATGAATGATATTTTTTGGTTATATATCATCGAGAGGCAACTACTACTTAATTATGCCAATTTTCAAGATTTGCAGCATAAACCAAAATCTAATATTTTGGTCTCAAGCCCCCTACAGGAGTACTGTGTGTAATTAGGCGGGTCGATTCCAAAATCGCCCAAGTGACAAGGATAATCGTATTTTAGGGATCAAAATAAGATACTTTGCCGATGGAAGCATACCATTAAAACCAACTCTGATGTCCCGACTTTTTACTTTTGACCTTGAGCGCCAAAGTTTGAAAAAACCTAAGTTGACCCATTTAGAGTGCCCAAATGTTCGACCAACCCCCACTAACTTTGAAGGGCCGACCCAGCCATGCCAGTGGCACACCCCCTAAGACCCCACTTGAGGAGGTCCCCATACAAAAATTTCAAAAAATCACAATTTACTTGAAAAAACAGCTCTTAAGAACTTTAAAAAACATAGCCATTTCACTGATTTTTTCATAAAAAGTGCCAAAAATGGTGATTTTTTTTTAATTATTGTCCGGGGACCCCCACAGGTGGGGTCTTAGGGTGTGCCACTGGCATGGGTGGGTCGGCCCTGCGGGTTAGGGGTTTAGAATATGCCCGAGGTAGGCATACCGGTCGTAAAAGGCGACTAATATGCACATAGGTAATTGACGTGCTACTCGATGGTTGATCTACGGATATGATGCCTCTCACCTCTCATTACCCATCTTCTCCTTCCTCACGGATGGAGGGATGACATGACCTAGAAGGTTCCACTGGTCATACCAAATCGCTACCACGACAGTCTGGCAGTACCGCAGCGTACCGGGGTCATATCCGGCCAAGGACTGTCAATTTCGGCATCACTCCCCAAAACCTTCGGGGAGTATTTTGCTGTTAACAACAACAACAACAACAACATGATTAAAAACTTTTCTGATTACCTCACCATGTAATTAATAATGATTACAATTTTTAATCATTATTTAACAGGTCTGGTCTGAAGGAGAGCTCAAGTTCCAGATCCCTTGAATAAACCCCTCCTCCAACTCTGCCGTCTAGCTTAGAGCCGTCTGTGTAGATAGAAATGCCGCCAATAGTAGCGGGGCAGCGATCCATCCTCTCCCATTCTTCCCTGCTGGGAATGTTTGTTTTGAAACAGCTGTATCCGACTGTTGTGGCCGCACATCGATCTGTGCTCAGAGGGAGAAAACTGTAAGATCCTAGAATACTGGAGTGTCCAGTTGTGCTTGCGCCCCAGCCAGACGTTTCCCTTAGGCGCAGAGCCGCTGCCGCTGCTGCCTGGTACGCTTCCAGATCCAGTGGCAGAATGCCTAGAATGGCCTGAAGAACTTCGTTGGGCGTTATTCTTAGCGCGCCGCTTATACAGATCATGCCAGATCTATGGACTTTACCTAACAGATTCAGGTTTGTGGCCTTGCTCAGCGCAGGCCACCACACCACGACTCCAAATAGCATGATGGTCGGATAATTGCAGTGTAGATCCATCTGCATATTTTGGGGCTGAGACCCCACTTTTTGCCAATGGCTCTTTAGCATGTGTAAAGTGCAACACACGCCTTCCTCTGGCGCTGAAGAATATGGCTTTATCAGCCAAGTTCAAGCTCACGCCATTAAGTTCTAGAAGTCCAGCGGTGGTATTTTGTACCGGTTGGTGTAGAGAACGAGTTCCACTTTTCTCGGGTTGATACTAAGTCCGCAACGAGAGGACCATGACGAAACTTCACGCAGTGCTACTTGCATCAAGTCACACAGAGTTTGTTGGAATGTGTCTCGTAACAACGAGTTAACAGTGAGGTTCCATAGAAGCGGGGAGAGAACACCACCCTGAGGCGTTCCCCTTGTGACATAGCGTGATAAATCAACCGTGCCAAGTGATGAAGATATTTTCCTCCCCCGTAGTAGTTGATCGATTAGTCCAGTTAGGGATCTGATTATGCCCAGATTTGTAAGAGCGGGTTTCCCCTTCCGTGCTGGTCCAGGATCCGCCAGGCTTCTGCAAATAGCTAATGGCTGTTTGAGAGAACTCGTCTAAGTCTCGCTGTGTCGTCGACCTTTTCGACCCCAGTGCAGAAATTCCTCCACGAAGTTCTCCTTGCCTGTCTCGGGGCTTTTTTGTAGGCCCTTAGTTTAACTTTGTGTTCGAGCCATTGAGGCTCCGTGTCGAGGGTTTTAGCCTTATTAAATGGCTTCCTGCAGGTTTTACGGAGCGAGTCCAGGTCGTAGGTCCACCAATGTGACCTATGTTTACCGCGTGGGTTTGGCACTGGACAAGCTTGTTCTAGGGCATTTGAGAGCGCCGTGGTGTATGTCGTTACCAGGTCCTCCAGCTCCTCAAGCGATGAGGGGGGTAGTACTGGTAGGTCTCTGGCGTTTCATAATAGGTTGCTCTACACGAAAGTCCAACAATATTTCTCTATATCGGTGGTCGAGAAGGAGTGTTCTTCAAGAACACGTCATTTTCTGACCCACTCATAAGCGTCTTCACTACAAATAGTGAGATCTATGACCTCCCTACGGGTTTTAGTGATGAAAGTGGGCTCGCTACCCAAACAGAGACTCGCCCCTGGCATTGATATCGGAGCTTCCTCATTGGACGTGATGAGCATTAGCATCCGCTCCTATAATAAGATGACCCGTACAAAAATTTGACACCAGATATCTCACCTCCCTTTGTGGTGGAGGTTCTTCGGCGTCGTAGGGCATATAGACCGACGCCATCGTCAGGCTGGTGCTGCCGACTGTTAGAATGGCAGCGGTAATGTGACCATTGGTATAGTTAGGTAGAAGAAAGGTGTTGATGAGGTCAGACTTAACCAAAATACAGGTTCTGACTTTGCCCTCCTCGCTGGCTCGAATGAGCTTAAAACCCTTAGTCCCCAATCCACAGATCCTCGAGCTGTTGACCCAGGGATGTGGACGACGTATATGCCTTTAGAAAGACGACTACTTAAAGCAGCCAAGGCTGCGTTAGATTTGTGCAGGTTTATCTGAAGCACCACCAACATGAGAGCAACCAGACTTCCCTGCCGTCCCCATATCGTCGAGGTCCCTAACCTGAAGGCCGTGTCCCGAAGGCTGTCTCTCAACAACGAGTTCAGAGCAACTGCGCGATTTGGCGTAGCGGGAGCCCTGCTGTCTGAAGCTTCAGAGATATTACGCTCAGGATGGGCTGCTAACACCTTTCCGCGTCGGGCTCCTCGGTTTCCTCTTGCGGTACTTCGATTTCCGAGTCTCCCGGAGCAGCCGCGATGGCAGCGCGCTGTGTATCGCCACGGTATACGTGGATGACGATCTTGCCTACACTGTAGTGCACTAGCCCATTACACCTTTTAAGGGGTGCAGTGAAATAACGCCCACTTTAAAAAGTAAATAGCCCGGTGTGGAAATTTAAATTTAAATTTTTTATTTTAATAAAAATTTAAAATATTTAGCCTTATCAATCTAACTTTACTCAAAACTTAGTTAAAAATACTGGGTCTATTAAAAAATCTTTATTTTTTATTTTAGTAAAAGTACTGGGTTTATTAAAAAAAAGCGCCGCAGCCGAAAATTTGGAATTAAAAATCGGGATCTCAAGCTCAAGTTCCAGCTCTCCTTCAGACCAGACCTGTTAAATAATGATTAAAAATTGTAATCATTATTAATTACATGGTGAGGTAATCAGAAAAGTTTTTAATCATAATTGCCAGTAGCTGCACAATATTAATAATTAATTTTAAAAAAAATTATTAATGATTTAAAAAATTTTAATTGCATGATTAATATAAAAAATTCTAATTATTTCTAATGTCTTTTAATTGCATTTTTAATATCATAAACGTAATTAAATGATTATTTTTCATTATGTGATCTATGTGATTAACGTAAATTATTGATTATTTCTGATCAATTTTATTAAATTTGTTGTTGATTAAATTTACTACGCTGTATAAATGTGAACAGGACCAATCAAGTAATATTGAGGAAGTACAATCGATCTCAGCAAAGCCTTTGACTCAGTGAATCTTTCCATTATGATAGATAAGCTAGGGGAGCTGGGGATTGATGGTGTGGCAATCAAACTCTTTGAAAGTTTTCTCATAGGCAGAAAACAATATGTTCAAATTAAAAACTGTAAAAGCTCAATAAAAACTATTAAAGCAGGTGTTCCACAAGGATCCAAATTGGCAGCCACTTTGTTTTTAATATATATTAACAACATTTTAAAGCTTAATCTAAAGGGAATGCCGCAATTCTATGCTGATGATGGAACATTCCTGTATGCTACTAATAGTCTTGACGAACTTTTACTGAATATACAAGAGGACCTTAAGATAATATCCCAGTGGTTCGAACGAAACCTATTGAAAATGAATCTAACCAAAACCTACTTTATAATTTTTAACAACTATAAAGATATTCCTAGTATTCGTGATTTGAAAGGAGTTCATCTCGATGGTAGTTTTATTTCGCGGGTAGATACTTTAAAATACCTTGGCATTTGGTTCGACGAAAATCTAAACTGGCGAGAACACATAAATGGAATGAAAATGAAATTATTACCACTAAATTTCGCGATCTATAGAAATCGTAAAGTGATTCCACAAAAACAATTATGGCTAGGGGAACGGCAAGCGAGCTTTTATATCAAAATAGACTGGATTTTCGTAAATATGCCATACTACAAACCTTAGAAACATTTTATAAAGTTAAAAATAATTTAATAAAACATAACTTATATATCCCTGAGGAACCAACCCTCGAATACACGCTACGAGCTAGGTCAAATATCAGACCACGATTCTTTCGAACGGAAAGATGTGCGAAATCCTTAAGACATCATGGTGTAAAATTGTTTAATAAGCTTCCAGATGAAGTTAAAAATGCTAGAAATCTTCAATGCTTTAAAACACAAGTCAAACAGTTACTTCTCATCAATTTTAACTTTAATATGTAACTTTTCTATGGCAAATTCTCTGTAATGAGTATCATTGTATTATTATCATTTTTTATTTACCTATGTTGCATAAATTTATGTACATATCTTTATTTTATTTTTTTAATTTCTTTTTTTTTATCTTACTATTAACTCATACAACAATTGATGTCAAAAATGTGTAAATGAAATTAAGCTATCTTCTCGTACAAAAACAAGTTTTTTTTTGAGAAAATCTGTAGAATTCCAAATCTTGTTATCAATAAAGAAAAAAAAAAATACATATGTATGTGCATTAGAGCGGGTGACATTTTTTTCCATTAGGAGTATAGCAAGAACATAATCTAGGGATGATTCTAAGAAAAATTGCCAAAGAAACCATACCTCTAAAACCGATTTAGACCTCCCCAATTTTGCAAAAACAGTTTTTTCAGTTTCTTCGTAAAAAGAAATTCATTATAAAACCAGCATTCAACCGATTTCAAAATTCTCAACGGTTTTGGGTCGAGAATTACTGACACTTTCGAAATATATGTAGTGTTTTATTCATTTGAAAAAAGGATGATATGTTTTTTAAGCCAGAAGTTGAAACTTGGAAATTTCATCCGGTTTTAACGTCATTTTTTGGCACTAATTAACAATGAATGATATTTTTTGGTTATATATCATCAAGAGGCATTCTACTTAATTATGCCAATTTTCAAGATAGTATGCAGCATAAACCAAAACTTAATATTTTGCTCTCAAGCGCCCTACAGGAGTACTGTGTGCAATTACTTAACCAAAATACAGGTTCTGACTTTGCCCTCCTCGCTGGCTCGAATGATCTTAAAACCCTTAGTCCCCAATCCACAGATCCTCGAGCTGTTGACCCAGGGATGATCGCGCGATTTTTAATTCCAAATTTTCGGCTGCGGCGCTTTTTTTTAATAAACCCAGTATTTTTACTAAAATAAAAAATAAAGATTTTTTAATAGACCCAGTATTTTTAACTAAGTTTTGAGTAAAGTTAGATTGATAAGGCTAAATATTTTAAATTTTTATTAAAATAAAAAATTTAAATTTAAATTTCCACACCGGGCTATTTACTTTTTAAAGTGGGCGTTATTTCACTGCACCCCTTAAAAGGTGTAATGGGCTAGTGCACTACAGTGTAGGCAAGATCGTCATCCACGTATACCGTGGCGATACACAGCGCGCTGCCATCGCGGCTGCTCCGGGAGACTCGGAAATCGAAGTACCGCAAGAGGAAACCGAGGAGCCCGACGCGGAAAGGTGTTAGCAGCCCATCCTGAGCGTAATATCTCTGAAGCTTCAGACAGCAGGGCTCCCGCTACGCCAAATCGCGCAGTTGCTCTGAACTCGTTGTTGAGAGACAGCCTTCGGGACACGGCCTTCAGGTTAGGGACCTCGACGATATGGGGACGGCAGGGAAGTCTGGTTGCTCTCATGTTGGTGGTGCTTCAGATAAACCTGTACAAATCTAACGCAGCCTTGACTGCTTTAAGTAGTCGTCTTTCTAAAGGCATATACGTCGTCCACATCCCTGGGTCAACAGCTTGAGGATCTGTGGATTGGGGACTAAGGGTTTTAAGCTCATTCGAGCCAGCGAGGAGGGCAAAGTCAGAACCTGTATTTTGGTTAAGTAATTACACACAGTACTCCTGTAGGGCGCTTGAGACCAAAATATTAAGTTTTGGTTTATGCTGCATACTATCTTGAAAATTGGCATAATTAAGTAGAATGCCTCTTGATGATATATAACCAAAAAATATCATTCATTGTTAATTAGTGCCAAAAAATGACGTTAAAACCGGATGAAATTTCCAAGTTTCAACTTCTGGCTTAAAAAACATATCATACTTTTTTCAAATGAATAAAACACTACATATATTTCGAAAGTGTCAGTAATTCTCGACCCAAAACCGTTGAGAATTTTGAAATCGGTTGAAAGCTGGTTTTATAATGAATTTATTTTTACGAAGAAACTGAATAAACTGTTTTTGCAAAATTGGGGAGGTCTAAATCGGGTTTAGAGGTATGGTTTCTTTGGCAATTTTTCTTAGAATCATCCCTAGATTATGTTCTTGCTATACTCCTAATGGAAAAAAAATGTCACCCGCTCTAATGCACATACATATGTATTTATATGTACTTCCTCAATATAACTTGATTGGTCCTGTTCACATTTATACAGCGTAGTAAATTTAATCAAAAACAAATTTAATAAAATTGATCAGAAATAGTCAATAATTTACGTTAATCACATAAATCACATAATGAAAAATAATCATTTAATTACGTTTATGATATTAAAAATGCAATTAAAAGACATTAGAAATAATTAGAATTTTTTATATTAATCATGCAATTAAAATTTTTTAAATCATTAATAATTTTTTTTAAAATTAATTATTAATATTGTGCAGCTACTGGCAATTATGATTAAAAACTTTTCTGATTACCTCACCATGTAATTAATAATGATTACAATTTTTAATCATTATTTAACAGGTCTGGTCTGAAGGAGAGCTGGAACTTGAGCTTGAGATCCCGATTTTTAATTCCAAATTTTCGGCTGCGGCGCTTTTTTTTAATAAACCCAGTACTTTTACTAAAATAAAAAATAAAGATTTTTTAATAGACCCAGTATTTTTAACTAAGTTTTGAGTAAAGTTAGATTGATAAGGCTAAATATTTTAAATTTTTATTAAAATAAAAAATGAAAATTTAAATTTCCACACCGGGCTATTTACTTTTTAAAGCGGGCGTTATTTCACTGCACCCCTTAAAAGGTGTAATGGGCTAGTGCACTACAGTGTAGGCTAGATCGTCATCCACGTATACCGTGGCGATACACAGCGCGCTGCTCCGGGAGACTCGGAAATCGAAGTACCGCAAGAGGAAACCGAGGAGCCCGACGCGGAACGGTGTTAGCAGCCCATCCTGAGCGTAATATCTCTGAAGCTTCAGACAGCAGGGCTCCCGCTACGCCAAATCGCGCAGTTGCTCTGAACTCGTTGTTGAGAGACAGCCTTCGGGACACGGCCTTCAGGTTAGGGACCTCGACGATATGGGGACGGCAGGGAAGTCTGGTTGCTCTCATGTTGGTGGTGCTTCAGATAAACCTGCACAAATCTAACGCAGCCTTGGCTGCTTTAAGTAGTCGTCCACATCCCTGGGTCAACAGCTCGAGGATCTGTGGATTGGGGACTAAGGGTTTTAAGCTCATTCGAGGCAGCGAGGAGGGCAAAGTCAGAACCTGTATTTTGGTTAAGTCTGACCTCATCAACACCTTTCTTCTACCTAACTATACCAATGGTCACATTACCGCTGCCATTCTAACAGTCGGCAGCACCAGCCTGACGATGGCGTCGATCTATATGTCCTACGACGCCGAAGAACCTCCACCACAAAGGGAGGTGAGAGATCTGGTGTCAAATTTTTGTACGGGTCATCTTATTATAGGAGCGGATGCTAATGCTCATCACGTCCAATGGGGAAGCTCCGATATCAATGCCAGGGGCGAGTCTCTGTTTGGGTAGCGAGCCCACTTTCATCACTAAAACCCGTAGGGAGGTCATAGATCTCACTATTTGTAGTGAAGGCGCTTATGAGTGGGTCAGAAAATGACGTGTTCTTGAAGAACACTCCTTCTCGACCACCGATATAGAGAAATATTGTTGGACTTTCGTGTAGAGCAACCTATTATGAAACGCCAGAGACCTACCAGTACTACCCCCCTCATCGCTTGAGGAGCTGGGGGACCTGGTAACGACATACACCACGGCGCTCTCAAATGCCCTAGAACAAGCTTGTCCAGTGCCAAACCCACGCGGTAAACATAGGTCACATTGGTGGACCTACAACCTGGACCCGCTCCGTAAAACCTGCAGGAAGCCATTTAATAAGGCTAAAACCCTCGACACGGAGCCTCAATGGCTCGAACACAAAGTTAAACTAAGGGCCTACAAAAAAGCCCCGATACAGGCAAGGAAAACTTCGTGGAGGAATTTCTGCACTGGGGTCGAAAAGGTCGACGACACAGCGAGACTTAGACGAGTTCTCTCAAACAGCCATTAGCTATTTGCAGAAGCCTGGACCAGCACGGAAGGGGAAACCCTTGAGCTGCTCTTGAACACACATTTTCCGGGTAACTTGCATAATGCATCGTCCGCACCTGCAACAAGCCTGGCAGTAAATATACCCATCACGGAGGAAAGGGTAACGCGGGCAGTTAAGAGCTTTGAACCGTTTAAGGCTGCCGGACCGGACGTGATTATCCCCGCGCAACTCATTAACACGCTGGAGACATCAGCCAAATGGCTAGTATTTCTCTATACAGCCTGCCTGGCTCCCAACTACATTCCGTGCTCCTGGAGACACGCCACGGCAGTGTTTATTCCTAAGGCTGGGAAGGCCTCCCACTACGAGCCAAAGGACTACAGACCCATCAGCCTCTCGTCCTTTGCACTCAAAACCTTCGAGAGGATACCTCTCCACTACTATTGATAGCAACCTTATCTCCAACTATCAGCATGCTTACACCAAGGGTAAATCAACAGAAACTGCGCTTCACAGCCTAGTCTCTATCATTGAAAAATCGTTGGGTGAAAAGAATTACTGTCTCGTGGTCTTCCTTGACATTGAAGGGGCTTTTAACAATATAAGTCCCGAGGCTATTAACACCGCTCTTACAAATCTGGGCATAATCAGATCCCTGACTGGACTAATCGATCAACTACTACGGGGGAGGAAAATATCCTCATCACTTGGCACGGTTGATTTATCACGCTATGTCATAAGGGGAACGCCTCAGGGTGGTGTTCTCTCCCCGCTTCTATGGAACCTCACTGTTAACTCGTTGTTACGAGACACATTCCAACAAACTCTGTGTGACTTGATGCAATTTGCACTGCGTGAAGTTTCGTCATGGTCCTCTCGTTGCGGACTTAGTATCAACGCGAGAAAAGTGGAACTCGTTCTCTACACCAACCGGTACAAAATACCACCGCTGGACCTTCTAGAACTTAATGGCGTGAGCTTGAACTTGGCTGATAAAGCCATATTCTTCATCGCCAGAGGAAGGCGTGTGTTGCACTTTACACATGCTAAAGAGCCATTGGCAAAAAGTGGGGTCTCAGCCCCAAAATATGCAGATGGATCTACACTGCAATTATCCGACCATCATGCTATATGGAGTCGTGGTGTGGTGGCCTGCGCTGAGCAAGGCCACAAACCTGAATCTGTTAGGTAAAGTCCATAGATCTGGCATGATCTGTATAAGCGGCGCGCTAACAATAACGCCCAACGAAGTTCTTCAGGCCATTCTAGGCATTCTGCCACTCGATCTGGAAGCGTACCAGGCAGCAGCGGCAGCGGCTCTGCGCCTAAGGGAAACGTCTGGCTGGGGCGCAAGCACAACTGGACACTCCAGTATTCTAGGATCTTGCAGTTTTCTCCCTCTGAGCACAGATCGATGTGCGGCCACAACAGTCGGATACAGCTGTTTCAAAACGATTTTTAATTCCAAATTTTTGCCTGCGGCGCTTTTTTTTAATAGACCCAGTATTTTTAACTCAGTTTTGGGTAAATTTAGTTTAATAAGGCTAAATATTTTAAGGCTTTTTTTTAATAGACCCAGTATTTTTAATTCAGTTTTGAGTAAATGATAAATTAATAAGGCGGCGCTTTTTTTAATAGACCCAGTATTTTTAACTCAGTTTTGAGTAAGTGATAAATTAATAAGACTAAATATTTTAAATTTTTATCAAAATAAAAAATGAAAATTTAAATTTCCACACGGGGCTATTTACTTTTGAAAGCGGGCGTTATTTCCAAAAAAAAGGAAATAACGCCCGCGGGCGCTATTTCCTTTTAATGGCGGACGTTATTTCTTTTTATTTGGAAATAACGCCCGCGGGCGCTATTTCTTTTTCAAAAGGAAATAACTCCCGCGGGCGCAATTTCCTTTTGTCGGAGGGCGTTATTTCCCTTTTAAAAAGGAAATAACGCACCAATGCTCTGCACTAAAAATTATTAAATCTTTGCATTCCTTTATTATAAAAAATGAAAATTTGGAATTAAAAATCGCGCGATTTTTATTCCAAATTTTCGCCTACGGCGCTTTTTTTAATAAACCCAGTATTTTAAACTCAGCCTTGAGTAAATGTTAGATTAATGAGGCTAAATATTTTAAATTTTTATTAAAATAAAAAATGAAAATTTGAATTAAAAACCGTGCGATTTTTTATTCCAAATTTTCGCCTGCGCCACTTTTTTTAATAGACCCAGTATTTTTAACTCAGTTTTGAGTAAATGATAAATTAATAAGGCTAAATATTTTAAAGATTTATTAAAATAAAGAGAGAAAATTTGAAATTAAAAATCGCGCGATTTTTAATTCCAAATTTTCAGCTTCGGCGCTTTTTTTAATAAACCCAGTATTTTTACTAAAATAAAAAATAAATATTTTTTAATAGACCCAGTATTTTTAACTAAGTTTTGAGTAAAGTTAGATTGATAAGGCTAAATATTTTAAATTTTTATTAAAATAAAAAATGAAAATTTAAATTTCCACCCGGGCTATTTACTTTTTAAAGCGGGCATTATTTCACTGCACCCCTTAAAAGGTGTAATGGGCTAGTGCACTACAGTGTAGGCAAGATCGTCATCCACGTATACCGTGGCGATACACAGCGCGCTGCCATCGCGGCTGCTCCGCAAGAGGAAACCGAGGAGCCCGACGCGGAAAGGTGTTAGCAGCCCATCCTGAGCGTAAAATATTTAGCCTTATCAATCTAACTTTACTCAAAACTTAGTTAAAAACACTGGGTCTATTAAAAAATCTTAATTTTTTTTTTTTTGGAAAAATACTGGGTTTATTAAAAAAAAGCGCCGCAGCCGAAAATTTTCATTTTTTATAATAAAGGAATGCAAAGATTTAATAATTTTTAGTATTTTATTATTCGAGAACTTTACATTTCCGCACGGCATTATCTGCTTTTGTCAACACGGGCGTTATTTATTTTTCAAAAGGGAAATAACGCCCGCTACAAAAGGAAATAGCGCCCGCGGGCTTTATTTTTTTAAAAAAGGAAATTACGCCCGCGGGCGATATTTCCAATTAAAAGGAAATAGTGCCCGCGGGCGTTATTTCTCTTTCAAAAGGAAATAATGGCCGTTATCAAAAAGAAATAGCGCCCGTTATTTCACTGCCCCGGTGAAGACCACTTGTCTACCGCATCCCCGACCAGAGTGACACTCAAGTCCTGCATCGGGAGGGGCGGATTCATTATCCGCAGCATTGGACGTGCCGCCACTGATCCTTGGGGATGGCCAAACGGTCGTTGCCTCGGTCAAGAATGCCTACAAGGATCCTGTCCTTGGTTACATCAGCAAAGCTTGGTTTTCCCACTCCGGGGGTGTTTCGATGCCGCTTGGGATGGAGTTTTAAGTCCACTTCTGATCTCTGGAGTTTGAAAGGATTTACGTTTACCCTCTTTGGCACAAAACTGGTTTGGAAATCCGGTATCAGAGATTGTGCTAACTCCACACTCTTCCTGGAACTCGGCGACAATGTTTCCTGCGGAACTCCCTCATATTGCTTCAGGATCCTAGCGGCCAATCGTTTTGCCAGGTACGCAGAGCGGCGGGGAGATGTCTCTTGCGAGTCCGGACCCGTAGTTTCCATCGCGGTCGCTCCATTTGTTGACAGCCCATTCACTGCTTCTCTTTCCTTTGGATCTTTGAGGCCAGGACGTGAGACCATTGCCACAGGCGTTGAGAGACTGGTTTTCATACCAGCGGTTGATGGAAGTTCAGCATGCGCCGTTGTTCGCTTAGCTCCGTAGGCAGCCGCACTGGTGCTGGCTCCCATCAAGCCAATCTTACTTGATAAAGATTTATAGGTTGACCGACCCGTAGCTGCCATCGCTGTCAGTCCCCGGTTGATTTTGAAGTGGAGGTTGTCCTCCGACCATGTGCTTTCGGATGATCCAGCATAGCTCTCATCTGCTGAGGAGTGAACGTAGTTGCTGGTTGCTTAAAGTTTTGTTTTGTGCTTTTCATCTTGTTCGTACGACCCATCGCCGGACAAGGCCAGCTTAGGGTCAAGGAGAGAGTGGGGGAAAGTGTGTCGTCCGCCACGGCCGAGCCCCATACCGCGGTAAGGCCATAGTTACTCTCCGAGGCGGGCCGGTATCAGAGAGGCTCCGTTCGATCACAGCCTGATTTGCCTCCCATCTGCAAACGTCGAATGGGCATGTGGTCGCATAACACCCTGGATTGGTAGGGGGAAGATCTTTGTCGTCGCGCCAGAGAGGCTAGGCTTCTCTCGTGATGTAGTACCGGGTGGCGCTATGATCACAAGGGCAGCGTAGCCCTGTGGCTATCGACTTAAGCCCTCGTACCGCGGCAAGGTGTCCACCCTTCACGAGGGTACTATCATTATTGTAGAATACAAAATTCTCTACAAAATTTGTTCACACAAATTTTTCATACGGTTAACCGTTTTCGAGATAGGTCAACCGGTGCCTCCGGTCGAAAACGCGCCATATATAGTTGATGAAATATGGATAAATAAATGATTATAAATATTTGTCCCCTTTTTTGTGCTCTTAAGTGGTATCAGGCATTTTTAGACTTCGCCCTACGACAAAAATTTCAGCCAGGCTCTTCAAAGCTTGGGGACTTTTCTTTTACTCCTTTTTCATTTTCACTTGTTTAACCGCGTTTAACCCGCTCTTACTCTTTTCAAATATAGGATCTTTACACATTTGTCGTAGAACACTACCCTTAAGTAGTTTCAGGAATTTTTAGACCTCGTTCCATGGTAAAAACTTCAGCCACACACCTCAAAGCTCGGGAATTTTATTTCATTCTTACCGTATTTCGCTTGTTTAAGCGGGTTTGGCTGAAGTTTTTGCCTGGGGCTAAGTCTAAAAATTCCGGATTCTACTTAAGGGTCGTGTTCTACGACAGATGTGTAAAGATCCACCATTTAAAACCCGCCATAGTTGGACAAACCCGCTTAAACAAGTAGACTCGCAGTAAGAATGATAGAAAATTCCGGACCTTTGATGTGTCTGGCTGAAGTTTTTGCGATGGGACGAAGTCTAAAATGACTGATACTACATAAGGGTAGTATTCTACGACACATGCGCAAATATCCGCCATTTAAAAACAGCCACAGTTTTACAAACCTTAAACATGTGAAAGCGTAGTAGGAATGATGACAAGTCACAAGTACAATCGCAAAAAGAATGAAAGAAAATTCCCGAGCTTTGAGGTGTCTGGCTGAAGTTTTTGCATTGGACAAAGTGTGTAAATGCCTGATACTACTCAGGGGTAGTGTTCTATGACATATGTGTAAAGATCCACCATTTAAAAACCGCCAAAGTTCGACAAACCCGCTTAAACAAGTAAACTCGCAGTAGGTTAGGTTAGGCCAACGCAGTGGCCTCACATATACGCATTGTGTCCGTAGTGTTACCAGAAAAACTTTGACGACCTCTTTGCTATACAGTTACACTTCAGTGTCTATTTTACAAAATAGTGATATTCTCTTCGCAAAAACCAGAAGCATACTAGGGCTTATTTCTGTAAGTAAATCTAGGTTGGGCAAGTGCCGCTTTCCAAATGTTTGAATCCACAGTCTGGACATAGCGGGGCATGTGCACATGACATGCTCCACAGTCTCCGCCTTGCATTTCCTACACATACTGTCGGAAACAAGACCCATCTTGTGGGCATGGCCTGTCAAAATGCAGTGCCCTGTAAGGATACCAATTAGCAGTCTGCAATCACCCCTTTTTAGGGATACAATGGTTTTTGTAAGTTTCATGTCGTACGATTTACACATGATTTTGGATATTTTACAGCCTTGCACTTCTTTCCATGCCTTATCTGCTTGTTTAACCATGTGTAAATCGCACTTTCGTTTTAATTCCCTTAGTGGAAATGGTACGTCAATAATGTTGTTCGCATCTAGTGCCACTCCACTCTTTGCTAGCTCATCAGCCGTCTCGTTTCCCTCTATACCTTTGTGACCTGGGGTCCAGCGTATATGTACTCTATGTTCTATACTAAGCTTTTCAAGACTTCTTTTGCATTCCAGTACGCTCAGAGAAGCGCTACAATTTGAAGTAATGGCCTTGATAGCCGCCTGACTGTCGACGTAGAAATTCACCCGCTCTCTGAGCGCTAGACTATCTACAGCTATTTTTGCTCACACTTTAATGTCTATAACTTCCGCCTGGAATATACTGCAATGATCTGGCAGTTTCAATGATTTAGTGATCCTCAACTCATTGCAGTACACTGCGGCTCCTACTACCTCCATCATTTTGGAACCATCTGTATATATATGTACCGTGTTTTCCGTCGTTTCTGCACCTCTCATCCAGCTCTCCGCCTTTATAGTGACTTCCAGAACCTCTTCGAAGCGCAGGCAAGGGACCGTGTAGTATATTCGTCTTGTCAAGGAAGACGCTATACTACTGTGGCCAAATGATCTGCACTCAAACTGCCCCGTGGCATATAGCCTGGTTGCAGTCGTTAACGCTATGTTCTTCGCCGTTAGGTATGCGGGCGGTAGATGCATAATGGCGTGTAACGCGGCTGCAGGTTTGGTTTTAAGCGCACCGGTTATGCTAATCATAGATATTCAATACACTCTCTCTATTGACTTCATATACGTTTTCTTTGTTATGGCGATCCACCAGACCAGGACCCCATGGAATAAAATCGGTCTAACAATCGCGTTGAAGACCCAATAGGACAAGGCAGGCGAAAGACCCCAAGTGCAGCCCAGCATCTTCTTACAGATATACAGAGCATACCTGAGGCCTTTTCGCACTTTTTTTTTTGTTATCAACACGCATTTTTAATCATTAATTACAGAATTTTGCCTTTAACATTTAACTGGACTTGTTCTGAAGGAATTAAAAACAAATGTACCGTGCGTATTGACACACACTTTCATGGCTGTGAAATGTTATACAAAAAAAAAAAAAATGAACATTATCATGATCCATGTGCGCATAAAAAATCGGTTGTAGAAACAAATAATCTGGTTAAAAATATACATATAAATATATATAAATATAATACATATTGGACATTATCTGCCATCAAGAAATGCCCTTAAGTTAAAAATTAGAAGAAAACGGAACAGTTTAAAATGTTTTAAAGAGCCAACTTGTACTCTCAGGGAAAAACACCGTTTAAAATGCAGCACCACAGGTCTCAATTTTAGATTTTCCCGTTCTTGATTTTTTGTCTTAAAAAAAGAACACTTAGTCTTGAAAATATACCATCCTGTCTCAAAATAACAACCAGGTTCTTGAAATGCGAACGAAGTTATCGAAAATAGAACGGTCGGTGTTATCATCAGAACGATGTTGTCGAAAATAGAACGGCCGGTGTTATCATCAGAACACATAACAAGAACGTTACAACATCGTTGCATACTTCTAGGCATTTAGTCTGTAAACAACTTTAACAGAACAAATCCACCAGCGAAGATAAGTACATACTGTCATTGCTGTCATAGAACAAAGTTGCAATTAGACGCCGCCAAAGATAAGTACGCGTTCCGCAGTCAAAGCAGTGTGAGCTCGAGTCCCGGTCGAGGCAAACCACAAAACAACGTGAGAAATAATTGTCATTCAGAAGAACTCTGAAAAAATATTTTTTGTTTTAAATTTTTTTTTTTACTTTGACCCAAAATGTTCTTAAAATAAGCCTAATACGTTCTCAGAATAAGTTACAAATGTTCATAAATCAAGTCCAAACTGTTCATGGAACACAAAACATGTTCTTGAAAAATCCGTTCTCAAAATAAGACAATCGTTCACGAGTCAAGTCAAAACGTTACTGACAGACTTTCGTGCACGAATGTTCTCAGTTTTGGACTTGTTTCGTTCGTTTTAGAACGATTTTTTCTTTGAGTTTATTGAAAAAATAGACATTCCTTTATTATCACTTTATGTTTTGGAAGGTCAACTATTTATTTTAAGTGAGAAAGTTATTAAAGTTATGGCGAATGCATTCTTATTTTTGGAACAAAATTTTCGCTGCAGTTGTTAAATAGAGCGACTACTGGATTATGGACGGTACATTTGACGTTGTTCCAACCATGACGAGGCAGCTATTTTCCATACACGGAAGAGTGGAAAGACAAATTGTTTCGCTGGTTTTCTGTCTTATGACCAAAAAATCAAAGTCAATGTATATTTCTTAAATATAAGCAAATTTATTAAAATACACGATTTTGCTCAAATTTTGGGGAAAAAATTTCCAGAATTAATTCTGGAAAACGTAAATTCCGGAATTATGAAAAACCAGAATTTTGAAATACAGCCAAAAAAGGCGAAGGAAGTGCGGAATTCCGATTTCCAGAATTTTGTCGACCCAGAATTTTGATTCCGGAATTTCGACTTCAGAATTTTAATTTTGACCGTTTCCGCTAACCGCCGGTTCTAATACCACTTCTCCTAATTTTGGCTTTACCCAACTTGGTACTTTGTGTTTTCTGGTGAATAGTATTAGATCTGTCTTATCAGCATTTGTTTTCAGCCCAACCTCGCAGGCCCAGTCATGGATGACCTTAAGCGCTTGGTTCATCAACGAGCTGAGCGTCGATAGACATATCCCGCTTATTATGACTGAAACGTCATCTGCATATGCTGTCAGTTTTACTGGTCCCCCTTCGAACTGCTTGAGCAGTTTGTTAAGGGCCAGGTTCCACAGCAACGTCGATAGTACTCCACCCTACGGGGTGCCTCTATGTACTAATTTTGTGGTTTCGTAACCGCCCCAACTGGAAGTGATCTTCCTGCTCCCCAGCATGCAGCCGATCCAATTTTCCAAGGAGGGATCCACCTCGAGAGATTGTTGAATGCTCCTGCTTTGTCTAAGAAGACACCCATTGCAAATTCCCCATGTTCTATTGCGCTCTCTATGTACATAACGACCCTATGCAGAGCTGTGTCCTCAGACCTGCCCTTGGTGTATGCGTGTTGTGTATTGGATATTAAATCCTCTTTCCATTTAATTTAATGTTAGTATCTATTAACCGCTCGAGGGTTTTTAGTAAAAATGACGTCAGACTAATTGGCCTGTAATCTATAGTGTACATGTGACTGCTCTTTTCTGCTTTCGGTATGAACACCACACGGGCAGTTCTCCATACTTCCGGCACGTACTTCAGCCTTATGCAACCTTCGAATATTACACTAAGCCATTCTATGGTTCTCTTTCCGGCCATTTGGAACATGGCAGGGAAGATCCCATCTGGGCCTGGCGACTTAAACTTGGAGAACGAGTGTAGCGCCCACTTGATTTTGGAATGTGTTACCAGTCCTTCAATAGCTCGCTCCTGTGTTGATATGCTATTTATTTGTTCATCAATGCCTTCTGATGGAAAGTGAGCATTGATGAGTGATTCGAAGGACTCTGCACTATTACGCGCCCATTCCCCATTTTCCTTTTTAATAAGGCCCTGAACTTCTACGCCCTTCGCAGTCTCATTGGAACTTTCCATATCACCACAGAACTTTTGCCAAGAGCCTATTTTTGCTATACGAACTTCTTTCTTGTACACCTTTAACAGATCCACACATGGTGGTGTGACGATTTTTCGTCCTACGCACCTGTAGCTTGCCTTCAGTCTCTCCAACTCATCCGATGGAGCGTAAGCGTCGTGCGCCATGTAGCAGGAAGGTATTACGAGAGCATCCCCGTTCCCCGTTTTATTGCAACTACCGCAAGGTCTTCAGTACTGACAGTAGACAGTAAATATGAATTAAGTATTTTACTTACCATAGCAGCTGCTCGATTCCTACCTACCACGTTCGCGTAATACGTCGTGAAGCCTTGTGCGTTTAGTCCGGATACCCTTCCTCCGGCAGACAGCCATGGCTCCTGGACTAGCGCCACATCGAACGACTTCTCCCCTAGCGTTAGCAGAAACTCACTCGAAGCTACCTTACTGTGATGGAGGTTTATCTGAAGGACCCTTAACATCATTAAGGTTGCTGTCCCCTCCACCTTCATCACCGTCGTCCTCCCTCGCCTTACACGATTCTCAGGCTGTCGAGCTCCTTCTCGACTTCCCCTGCTTCAATCGTGTTGTGGTTCCCGTCTTTCGGATTTCTCTTCCTGAGGCGCAGGAAAACACTTCCAACGCCCCAAGACATCTTCCCGAACTCTGGGTACAACATGTCCTCCGCCTCCTTGTTGATTTGGAGGAAATAGCACTGGCCCTCCTCCGTCGGCCTAGATACGTGAAGTACCTTCCAGTCCCGAGTCGGTATATTCGGGTTTTGGCGCTGCAGCAAGCCCAGCGCATCATCCGACTTCACCACCCCCGGGATCCACACCTTAGCTTTCGGTATCGACGGGATCAGTGCTCTCTACACCACCTCGAACCTAGCGCTATTTTGCTTCTGGACGTTTGGTACAACTCCCTTTAGCCATATTAGCGTTGCAGCGTCATTACATTTGATGAGCTTCACCCCATTGTACCCCCGCTGCATCGAAGCTTTGTAGTGGCTTATTCGGCTCATCCTTCATAAGTTTAATTATGTCGCTCAGCAGCTCCCTCTCTACAGATCGCCACCTGTCAGTGGACATCTGTCCGTAGGGATCACTACGGTCAAGCAGCGCCACCGTTAGGTGCTGCTTTGGCACTTCACTTATCTTCGGAGCTGGAGTCTCTACGTTATCTCCCCTTGGCTTTTTAGCTTCATCTTTCATGTTCGCCGCCCGGGATGTTGTCGGTTTTTCGCCGACTGCCTGGCTGTAGCGGCTACTTACATTCGTCGCCCCAGATGTAGTCGGTTTTTCGCTGACTGCCCGGCTATAGCGGCTACTCCTTGCCCTGTCGGAACGAGTAGTCTGTCTCGCAGCCCTGGAGGTAGATGGCCTAGGGTCATCTCTCCACCGCCTGTGGTCAGACTTCTCGCCCTCGGCTGAGCGCTGCCTTTTCTGGCCGCAGCTAAGCTGTTGCTCCTCAATACTGTTACAGTATCTAGAGCTCCCAGCGGCGAAATCCGGCCTGTCGAAATACTTCCGACCTGCGGCAACTGCCTCACGGGCTCATTCCAGACGCTCGTTTCCCGGTCGGTAAGTTCGACCACGGCTCCCAAGCGCTGTACGATTTTTATCGCCGCCTTGAATTGCGATAGGGCTCTTTTTCCCTCTCTGTTTCGTGTTTTCTTTTCCTCTCTCGTAGGGCTTTTCAGCAGCTCTCGCTCTCGCACTGAGCTTACCGACTCTGCACTACAGTCCGAGTCCGAGCTGTCGCTAATCGCGCTATCCCGACCTCCGGAATGAGAGTCGTCTCTCCTCTTCCATCGTTCCTTCTCATCCTTTCCCTCCCTATTGTTGTTGTTGTTGTTGTTGTTGTTATTGTCGTTGTTTCGTATGTTCATCTTGGTCGTACGACTACCTGCCCGACAAGGCGGACGCAGTGGTCTAAAAGTTTTTGTGGGGAAAAACTTCGTCCGCCGCAGTATCGCCCCTTGCTGCGGTAAGGCCACCGTTACTCTCTGAGACGGCCCGGCGTCAGAGAGGCTCCGTAAAAATACAGCCGATATTACACCCTGGCTGCAAACCTTCCAATGGGCACGGTCCGCGTGACACCCTGGATTAGGGGGAGGGAAGGGTGGGTACAGGGAGGGGAGGCGTGGATCAGGGAGGGGCTCGGGGAGTGGTTAGGGGAGATTTGGCAGTTCTTGGTCACCGACCACCATCGCTCAGCCACGGGTAAAACGGCAGAAGTGATAGCACTTGCGTCATTCTATCACGTGGCTTTCCTGGCACATGGGGGTCACCTTAAGCCTTTGCACCAACGGTCAAGGTTCCTGCCCTAGCGCAGTAAGAATGATAGAAAATTCCCAAGATTGAGGTGCCTGTCTGAAGTTTTTTTCATGGGATGAAGTCTTAAAATGCCTGATACCACCTCTGGGCACAAAAAACGGGACACGTATTTATAATCATTGATTTATCCATATTTCATCAATTAAATATGTTGCGTTTTCGACCGGAGTCACCGGTTGACCTGAAGTGATGCTGTGACCGTGCGCTCTCAGTCCTCTATCTCGAAAACGGTTCATCGTACAAAAAGTTGTAGAGAATTTTGTGATCTATAATATTGATTATAAGTAAAAATAGAAAAAAACCCATTTTTTTACCTTTGACCTTGAAATTTACTAGTTGAACACACTTTACCACATGTAGGTTTTGAGACAACTTTTAGGGTGTCAATATAAAAGTATTTGCAGACGTACAGCTGGGTATTTCGAATTCCGAGATTTTGGCCAAATTTATGCTAATTTCGTCGCTCACAAAAAGTTAGCTTTTTATTAGTCAACAACCATATCCCTATGGGGGCTCTCGTACTGCGGTTGTTCCAAAAATTCAATACAAGTAATACGGCTGATACACTAGCGCAAATTCCGAAATAACTCCGCTTTTGGGACGTGGCGGTACGCGAATAGCCGCGCTCCTGCGTTCGGCCCGCACCGCGCCGCCTTTCCCCTCCAAATCGTTTTTTCCTACCTGCCGGTTATATATCTGACCTTTTCATAATCTCTACATATGTATGTATAATAAATTGTGAATTTCTGTCTGTCTGTCTGTCTGTATATATATTTGTGGACGTATCCCTCGAAACCCCCGCTGATTGGAATTCAATGAAACTTTAACAGTAGCTTTACTGGACGTCTAACTTAAAATTTAATATATCGATTATTCCGATAACTCAACCGATTTCAAAGTTATCGGTCGATACCTAAGTTATCGGCCAATATTTGGACCAATCCTTTTCTACCTTTTGGCGATTAAAATCAACTATTTAAAACATCCCAGCGGTACAATTGAAAATGTGTCATCGATCAAAATCTTTTTATTGTTGTTAATGGGTAAGTTTTCCAAAGTTATGTGTCAATATGTTCCAAAAGTACCATATTTTCAATAACTTTGGAGTCACTTTGCATGGGGAAAACTTACTTTAAGTTAATGAAATGAATGGTTAATCACCTGATATAATAAAACAGATAAGACTGTTGGTTGTTTTGCTAAAATCTTACCTTACAACAGTTATAGAAACAGTTAACAAAACGTGAAAGCTTGTTAAATTGCAATTTTAAGAGAAATGAAATAAGTCCCCATGAAAATGAAATAAATCCCAATGGTAAAAAATAATAAATTGTAGTTTTAAGAGAAATGAAATAAGTCCCAACAAATATGAAATAACTCCCAATGCTGGAAAATGAAATAACTCCCAACGAAATCCCGTTGGGAGTTATTTCATTTGGGAGTTATTTCATTATGAAATAATTCCCAACCAAATTTTATGAAATAAGTCCCAACGCATTGGGACTTATTTCATTATGAAATAAGTCCCAATTTGTATGGAAAATATTTGGGACTTATTTAATTTTTTTTGGGGACTTCTTTCATTTGGGTTTATTTCGTGGTACCATCTCCGTGTGTGTATCCATAGCATAAGATCCACTTAAATGCGCCACGGGGGTAAGAGTCGCACTATTTCTTTGAAGAAATCAGTCCATTTTTATTATCAATGAATAGCCTCCTCGACATTTTTGGCCAAATGTTAGCAGTGCTCTTCTTATGTTAAGAGGTACGAGTAATGTTTATGTTGTGAATATATTTTAACCTCATGTTTTCTCAGTACCGCTATTGTGCAAGTGGTCCCAGCTCTGCTCATACGCTTCTTATTAACATGGATCGCAAAGCGATTGCTTTTGGACGCAATCCCTCCGGTCAATTGGGCTTACCTGAAGTAAAGATATGTGAAAATCCCACGCTGATTCCAGGGCTGGATACTTTCAATGTTGTACAAGTAGCCTGTGGTCGGCACCATTCCTTATTTTTGACTGATACGGGAACAGTTTATGCTTGTGGTGAGAATAAATCTGGTCAATGTGGTATTGGCAATACACAGCCAGTGGTAAATATTCCCACACCTATAACCTACCGTGGTCCGCCAATTGTTCGCATCGGTTGTGGAGCTGAATTTTCAGTGATTCTTGACATTAAAGGCAATTTGCATACATTTGGATTGCCTGAGTACGGCCAATTGGGACATAATACAGATGCAAAGTATTTCGTCAATGCCAACAAATTATCATTTCACTTTGAAACATCTCCAAAAAAAATTGTACTTTTCATCGAAAAAAGCAAGGAAGGACATGTAACACCTGTAGATAACGTTCAAATTGTGGACTTCGCCTGCGGAAACAATCATACGGTTCGTATATTAAGATCAAATGTTTGTATTTTGTAAGTTAATGGTTTATACGTATTGCCACAAACGCATGACTTGAGATGCTTCCTGATCCTTTTCGCTGTGTGCACTGTTTGTCGGCTAAGCCTATAAAAGACTGTCAAGTGCAACTCCTACCTAGGACTATGATCATCTGCAGTGTTGCCAGAATTTTTTCAGCAATCCGGCTAGAGCGAGAAAAAAAAACGGCTAAAAAAAATTATTTCGGTGAAAAAAAATATAATTTTGGCCGGAAAAACGGCTAAAAATCTTTAATCAACTTTTCACTCGTTTTATTCGCTTTTTTTTCATTAAAACGTATAATATAAATATTTTATAATATAAAGGAGCGTTTTCTCATCTAGCCTTTAATATTAAAGTTCACGCTAAACAAAAATTTTGTATGAAAAAATTAAGATAAATTTTAAAGTTTACTTCAGAAAACGGCTCCAATTTCATAACAATAAGAAAGTTTCGTATACAGATTATTTGCATCCGGATATACAGAGCTATAATAAACATAAATAAAGCTTACATTTATATTTGTTATATCCAGGCGCGTATTCAGGGACACCCCGAAAGGCGCAAGTTTATGCAATTTTTTTGTATGTGACTGTAAAAAATAAAATTTGGAATATGAGTCCCAAACTCATGGGATAATATTTTTTGTTTTCCGGTCAAATTAGAGATTTGAAATAAGAAAAATTGCGACAAAGCTAAACTTAGGTAAAGAAAGAAAACTTCAAAAGTCCCCATTAATATCATGTGTGGTAAAAAAGTTATTTGGGGGCAAAGGTGAATTTTTCTCGTAAACGGTAATTTTTTCGAAAAATTACCTTCGACCAAGCTGTACACCTGAAAATTCACTATAAAAATTCGATTTGAATGAAATTTGGTGAAAGTGATCTGCCATGTGAAAAAAATATCACCAAAGTTCGCGTAAAAATATTGGATGGTTACCGAGATATACGGGTTTGAATTCGCAATTTTTTGTGTGTAATTGGCATGCTAAGAAGGAACATGGAAACTGCTTTTTCCGTTCTTTTCGAATATAACTTAAAAAAAAAAAAATTTATTAAAGAAAATTTAGTAAAAATGAAAAAAGAATTTTATCAATTTTTTTCAATTTTGGACATTTTTAATTTTTACGCAGAGCTTGATCTTTTTCCTTTAAAATAATTTTTTTTTTTTGTAATGGACCTTTTTTAATGTTCTTTCAAAAGACAATTTATTTATTTTTTGTTGTTTTTCTCTAGGCTTTGATAAATTTGGTTCGCGCACTAGTAACAAAATTAAACTTTAGCTAAGTCATTTCCATTTTCCAGTCAAAATGGTTATTAAGAAAAAAAAAATTGGATCCACCCCGAAAATATTTTCTGGATACGCGCCCGGCTATATCTATTACATAGATGTGACTTATATAAAAGGTACAACGAGCGAAATTTTAAGCAGAGCTCACTGCTATAAAAATAATTAACTTAATGAAAAGTTATTATAAAAAATTTCATTGTACAACTAATATATATATCATTTGTCACTAGATCTCATGGTATGACAATTATATTCTAATTAGTAATACAGAATTATTATTAAATATGTTATTAACGTATCCTTATGACAAAAAAAAAAAAAAAAAAAAAAACTAATGGCGGCGATATACCTACAGGTTATCATCATAACCTCTAACGAGATTTTTAGCCGAGCTTCTCTTTCCAACTTGTGGTGTGTTGCTTTTTTTGAGTTTTTCCTACAAGTTGGCGGGACCTACAGTTTTTTGCCGACTCCGAACGGCACTTGCAAAGCAAATGAATTTTTTGCTGAGAAGCTTCTCATGCCAGAAATACACCCGGAGAGTTTGCCAAACTACTGCCAAGGGGCGACCCCGTTTTAGAAAAATTCTTTTTTTCTAAATAATTTTTGATGTTACTTTTGCCGGGCATCGAACCGCCACGACTTGGTGTAGAAGGCCGAACACTTAACCGCTACACCACGGCGGCCGCCGTCCTTATGACAAGCATTATAAAAATTATGGAGAAGGTTAGGTTAGGTTAGGTTCAAGTGGCTGCCGCAGAGGCACACTTAGGCCAGTTTTGAAAGGCCCGTTGTGATACCACCAACACAAGGAAAGTCAGTCCCGGGTCCCAGCCATATGGAAAATCCCTGAGTTGTTGGGATTTTCCACATAGCAGAATCCCGGGACTGACACTTCTAAACCGACACCGTTACTCCTCCTCGAACCACTTAGATGACTTTATGAAGCCCATCAAGTCCTTTATGTCCAGTTCCGCGATCTGGCTTAGGCTATCCAGGAACGGAACTCCCAAAAAGTGCGTTCTCGCGCCGCTTAAAGCCGGACAGTTGCAGATGAGGTGCTCCACTGTTTCCTCCTCCTCATCATCTTTGCAACTCCTGCAGCATCGTCGGTAGGGCACACCTAGCCTTTCTGCATGCCTACCAATGAGGCAGTGACCGGTTAATACCCCTATCAATATGCAGATTTCCCTCCTAGTTAGGGCATAAATGCGTCTAGACCTTTTAAGATCCCATTTTGGCCAGGTTTGTTTCGATATGCGACACCCTGGGGATTGCAGCCATCTTTCGTTGGCTTGACGGAGTGTGTGCTCCTTCAGCATTAGTTTGCATGTGGCAAACGGCATACCTAAGCGCTCTTTATCCTGAAGAACCTGCTTGGTCGTGCCCTGCCTGGCAAGCTCGTCTGCCTTACAGTTTCCCTCAATGTCCCTATGTCCCGGGACCCATATGAGGTTTACGCGGTTCTGTTGGGCCATCTCCTGAAGAGATCGACGACAGCTGAGCGTCAGTTCAGAGTTGAACGTGTATGAGCCAAGGGATTTGATGGCCGCTTGGCTATCGCTGAAAATAGCGATATCTTCTCCGATAACACGTTAGCTTAACCAGGCCGCGGCGTCCAGGATTGCCGAGACTTCCGCCTGGAAGACGCTACAATGATCAGGTAGTCTGAAGGAGAGCTCAAGGTCCAAATCCCTTGAATAAACTCCTCCTCCAACTCTGCCGTCCAACTTCGAGCCGTCGGTGTATATGGAAGTGCCACCATTTGTTTCGTGACACCAATCCGTCCTCTCCCAGTCTTCTCTGCTGGGAATGTTTATTTTGAAACAGCTATCCCCGACTGTAGTAGTCGCACAACGATCTGTGCTTAGAGGGAGAAAGCTGTAAGATTCCAGAATACTGGAGTGTCCAATAGTACCCGCAGCCCAACTGGAGGTTTCTCTTAGGCGCAGAGCTGATGCCGCCGCTGACCGAAACCCTTCCAGATCAAGTGGAAAAATGCCCAGAATGACCTGGAGGGCTTCGTTGGGCGTTGTCCTTAGCGCACCGCTTATACAGATCATATTGGATCTATGGACTTTCCGCAACAGATTCAGGTATGTTGCCTTGCTCAGCGCAGGCCACCATACGACGACTCCATAAAGCATGATTGGGCGAATGATGGCCGTGTAGATCCAACTGCATACTCTAGGGCTGAGCCCCCATTTTTTGCCAATGGCTCTTTTGCATGTGTAAAGAGCGATGCAAGCTTTCTTCTGGCGCTGAAGAACATTCTCCTTCCAATTCAATTTCCTGTCCAGAACTATGCCTAGAAACTTGGCCTTATCCGACAAGCCCAGGCGCGTGCCATCTAGTTCTGGTAGGCTTAGTGGCGGTATTTTGTACCGGTTGGTGAAGAGGACAAGTTCCACCTTCCCTGGGTTGATACTAAGTCCGCAGCGAGAGGACCACGTCGAAACTTCTCGCAGTGCTACTTGCATCAGGTCACACAGAGTTTGTGGGAACTTGCCTCTGAATGCAATAGCTAAATCGTCTGCATATGCCACTATCTTCCCGCCCCCCCAGCTTGTGTCACGTAGCAACGAGTTGACTGTGAGGTTCCATAAAAGCGGGGAAAGAACACCACCCTGGGGTGTTCCCCTTGTGACATAACGTGATAACTCAACCGTACCAAGTGAAGAAGCTATTTTCCTTTCCCTTAAAAGTTGGTCAATTAAATCAGTTAGAGGTCTATCTACGCCCAGATTAGTTAGAGCGGAGTTGATAGCCTCCGGGCTTATATTGTTGAAAGCCCCCTCAATGTGTAGGAGGGCCACGAGACAGTAGTCCTTTTCACACAGAGATTTCTCAATGACAGACACTAGGCTGTGCAGAGCGGTTTCTGTTGATTTACCCTTGGTGTATGCATGCTGATAGCTAGAGATAAGGTTGCTATCAATAGTCGTTAAGAGGTAGTCGCTTAGTATCCTCTCAAAGGTTTTTAGTACAAAGGACGAGAGACTGATCGGTCTGTAGTCTTTTGGCTCGTAGTGGGATGCCTTCCCAGCCTTAGGGATAAACACTACCGTGGCGCTTCTCCAGGAGCCCGGAATGTAGTTGAGAACCAGGCAGGCTGTGAAGAGAAATACCAGCCATTTAGCTGATGTCTCCAACGTGTTTATAAGTTGCGCGGGGATAATCCCGTCTGGTCCGGCAGCCTTATACGGTTCAAAGCTCTTAACTGCCCACCTTACTCTTTCCTCAGTGATGGGTATATTTACTGCCAGGTTTGTTGCAGGTGCTAGAGCAGCTCAAGGGTTTCCTCTTCCGTGCTGGTCCAGGATCCGTCAGGTTTTCGCAAATAGCTGATGGTTGTTTGACTTTTCGAGAGGACTCGTCTAAGTCTCGCTGTGTCGTCGACCTTTTCGACGCCAGTGCAGAAATTTCTCCACGAGGTTCTCTTCGCCTGTCTCAGAACTTTTTTTGTAGGCCCTTAGTTTAGCTTTATATTCGTGCCAATGAGGCTCAGAGCCGAAGCTCTTGGCCTTGTTAAATTGTTTCCGGCATGATATTCGGAGCGAGTCCAAATCGTAAGACCACCAATGTGGCCTGTGTTTACCGCGTGGTTTTGGCACTGGACAAGCCTTTCCTAGAGCATTTGAGAGCGCCGATGTAAATGTAGTAACAAGATCCTCCAGCTCCTCTACTGATGAGGGGGCTTGTGAGGGCAGTACTGGTAGGTCTCTGTCTAATATTTCATTGTGTAACTGCCAATCAGTGTTACGTGGATTGCGCTTCATGATTGGTTGTTCTACAATAAAGTCTAAAACCATTTCTATGTAACGGTGGTCGGAGAAAGAATGTTCTTCCAGAACCCGCCATTTTCTGACCCACTCATAAGCGCCTTCACTACAGATAGTGAGGTCTATGACCTCCCTGCGGGTCTTAGTGATAAAAGTAGGCTCATTACCCACGTTGCAAATCACCAGGTTGGTTGTTAAGAGGTAATCAAACAGAGACTCGCCCCTGGCATTGATGTCGGAGCTCCCCCATTGGACATGGTGAGCATTAGCGTCCGCTCCAATAATAAGATTACCCGTGCAGAAATTTGACACCAGGTCTTTCACCTCCGTTTGTGGTGGGGGTTCTTCGGCGTCGTAGGGCATATAGACCGACGCCACCGTCAGGCGGGTGCTGTCGACCGTTAGACTGATAGCGGTAATATCACCATTGGTGTAGTTAGGTAGGAGAAAGGAGTTCAACTCAGACTTGACCAAGATACACGTTCTGACTTTGCTCTCCTCGCTGGCTCGAATGAGCTTGAAGCCCTTAGTCCCCAATCCGCAGATTCTCGAGCTATTGACCCAGGGTTCTTGGATGAGGACCACATCCACGTCGCCTTTAGAAAGACGACTACTTAAAGCAGCCGAAGCTACTTTAGATTTGTGCTGATTAATCTGAAGCACCACCAACATGAGAGCGCACAGACTTCCCTGCCGTCCCCATAGCGTCGAGGTTTGCCCCATCCCGGAGGTTGCCTATCAACGACGAGTTGTTCCGATTAACTGCCCGATATGGCGTTGCAGGAGTCTTGCTGTCTGTAGCGTTAGATGTTAATCGCTCAGCGTTGGCTGCTACCACCGTGACGTCGAGGGCTTCCTCGTCTTGTAGGCTGTCCTCCATCTCCGAATTGTTCACAGCACTATCGCCAAGCGCGGCCGCCGTGGTGTAGCGGTTAAGTCTTCGGCCTTCTACACCAAGTCGTGGCGGTTCGATGCCCGGCAAAAGTAACATCAAAAATTATTTAGAAAAAGAATTTTTCTAAACGGGGTCGCCCCTCGGCAGTTGTTTGGCAAACTCTCCGGGTGTATTTCTGCCATGAGAAGCTTCTCAGCAAAAAATTCATTTGCTTTGCAAGTGCCGTTCGGAGTCGGCAAAAAACTGTAGGTCCCGCCTACTTGTAGGAAAAACTCAAAAAGCAACACACCACAAGTTGGAAAGAGAAGCTAGGCTAAAAATCTCGTTAGAGGTTATGATAACCTGTTGGTATATCGCCGCCATTAGTTTTTTTTTTTTTACTATCGCCAAGGGACGTGGCGGATAACATGCTTTCCGCATCGGAATCCTCCGCTTCCTCTTCTGGTAATTCGTTTTCCGGTTCCCCCGGAGCAGCCGAGAAGGCAGCGCGCTGAGCATCACCACGATATACGTGGATAACGATCTGGCCTACGCTGTAGTGTACTAGGCCATTGCACCTTTTGAGGGGCTCGATTGACTCTTTATTCATGGTGAACACCACCTGTCTGTCGGGCCCTACCGCATCCCCGACCAGATTGACACTCCAGTCATGCGTTGGCAGGGACGGATTCATTAGCCGTAGCATCCCGAGAATTCTCTCGGGTTCGTCTGGGATGGCCGGAATCCACGCCCTTGCCCTTGGACGAACTGGAATGTCCTTCCAGTCGACGACCTCTATCTTTGCGCCCTTGTAGACTTCACCCAGCTTAGCAGCTGCTGCCTTGTACAGTGCTACGGTTTTTGCATCCTCGCATGCGAGTAATTTAATCTGACCCTGGTGCCAACCCGCATCCGCTACTCGCGCCGAAGTACCCGGAAACTCTGGAGCAACATTGAGAAGAATGTTGCCGAGTTCATTTCGCACGTAACGCCACCGGTCCTTAGGGATGGCCAGACGGTCATTGCCTCGGTCAAGGACGTCTATAAGGATCCTGTCCTTGGTTACCTCAGCAAAGCTTAGTTTGCCCGCTCCAGGGGTATTCTGATGCCGCTTGGGAGGGGGATGTAACTCCAGGTCCGATCTCTGGCGCTTGAAAGGGTTAACTTTTAACCTCTTTGGCATGTAAGAATTTTGGAAATCCGGTATCACAGCTTTCGCTAGCTCTACCGATTTACTGGAATTCGGCGACAGCGATTCCTGCGGTACCCCTTCATACCTCTTCAGGATCTTTGCAGCCAATCTTTTCTCGTGGTATGTGAAGCGGCGGGGAGATGTCTCCTGGGAGGGCGGACCCGTAGTTGCCATCGCGGTCGCTCTCCTTGCCGAAATCTCAGTTGCAGCTTCCTTCTCCTTCGAAACTCCGAGGCCAGGTCGTGAGACCACTGCCACATACGTAAAGATACTGGTTTTCATATCAGCGGTTGATGGGAGTTTAGCATCCGCCGTTGTCCGCTTAGTTGCGTTGGCAACCGCACTGGTGCTAGCTCCCATCAAGTCAATCTTAGTCGATAGAGGGTTGGTTGACCGACTCGTAGTTGCCATCGCTGTCGATCCCCCCCTTGATTGTGGAACGGAGGTTGTCCTCCGGCGTTGTTGTTGCTTTCTCGCCTGTTCCTCCATAGCTCTCCTTTGATGAGGAGTGAAATTTGGCGTTGTTTGTTTTTTAGGTTTATCGTTTTTATTTGGGTTATTTGAGTTCATCTTGTTCGTACGACCCATCGCCGGACAAGGCCAGCTTAGGGTCAAGGGAAGAGTAGCGGAAAATGTGTCGTCCGCCGCGGCAGAACCCCGTACCGCGGTAAGGCCATGCTTACTCTCTGAGGCGACCCGGTATCAGAGAGGAGAAGGTAGTAGAAATAAAATAGATAGAGAGGACAAGAGAATAGTAAGCCAGTTAGAAAAAAGACATAGATTCACCTCCAATTTCCTGTGTTCAAATGTGAGCGAAGTATTGATGTATTTTAGTCCTAATGTTGTTCCTATTCAGTTCAGCTTTAACACTTTCTGGACATATTTAAAATAACATATACTTTCAAGACATAAAATGAAAAAAAAAAAAAATTTTGAGAAAAATGTAGGTATATACATTTTACAATATTTCTATATCACAATTTTCTATATCTTGCTCTGAGCTATCATAAATGTTAGATGTGTTGAACTAAGTTTATTTAAAAAAAAAAAATGTTTACATTGGCAAAAAAACCTTAAACGGCTAAAAACGGCAGAAATATCTGCACGTTGTTTATTTTGACTTTTTTTATTTCATAAGCAATTCACAAGAATGGATAATAGTCGGAGAGCCAAAACGGGATGACCTCCGCCCATCGAGTAACTGATTTAAAATACTTTGTGGGTGGGTTGCTTGAAAATACGGTCAATAATTGGGGTTGCCTTACTTTAAAGCAGGCAAGTCCACTGGGTTGTATCGAAAAAAAAGTTCGTGTATTTCACCTTTATTTGAAAGTTTATGTTGAAAAAAATTTTTAGCGTTCAAGTTTTTTTTTCAGCATCCGCAAAAGACCCCTAAATCGAGTTTTTTGCTATAAATTCCTTATTCTTTGTCCGATTTTTAAAATTTAAATGTCATAGGTGGCCTTTCATTGGCCTTTGAAGTGTTTTGGCTTAAGTCGAATTTTGGTCTATTTTTTTTATTTATTTATTGAAAGTCGACACAAACAGAGCGGTCGACATAAAAGATATACACCTTAGGGATAGTTTTTTAAGTCACGAAAATCACGGGATTACTAGACCTAAATCCCGGGTTCACCGAAAATAAATTTTTAAATACATTTAGGGCCACTTGCATAAAAGCCGATAACGACTAATCGGTGATTAACTTGACAACTAACCATACACAATACGTCAAATAAACTCCGGTTAGTCGTTATCGTCTTTTATGCAAGCGGCCCTTAAGTTATCTTGTATATATGTATGTACTTTAAGTAGAACATGATTCTGAATGATTCTAAACTTCTAGCAAAACCATCCCTCTTTGAGGGAAAAATAACTATAACTACAACATTTGCAACACCGCCTTTTTACGCCTTTTTAATTAACCCGAGTAATATATATGATTTAACCCTTTCAGTACATCTTTTTACTGAGCCGTCCAAAAAATATAAAATTTTACGCGAGACCTCTTATTGGTTTCCTTAGCAATAATAAATATAAAAAAATTTCGGAAAACCGTTTTTTTCAATGGTGCCATATGGCAACAAAATTTCTTAAAGGTACAGAAAAACACACATATGTAATATTTGAAATAAACATGTTTTATTCAATTTATTTTGTTTTGCTTATGACATGCAATGCTGAAAATGGAAATATATAATCAGAAATTAAAAAATATTCATATAAACATACATACGTACATATAACATTTTTATAAACACTTCAATTTAAGTAATTACTAAGAACAAATCAAAAAGTAATAAAAATAAAAATAATAAAATAATAATAATAATAATAATAATAATAAGATAATGATAAAAATAATTAATTTTTTTATTAGAATAGTTGGAGGTTCTTAGCTTATATAATAGTAGTCCTTGAAGCAGCCCGAGTTCCATTAGGGAGGCATAGGTGAATTTTGCATTTAGAACACTTGAACCTGGTATATCCTGAACATCCGTTGATTTTGCATCTGGTTTTCGCTTCTGTATGCTCCGGCCAATGTTGGTTTCCATCATATCGTATCGAAACAGCAGGCGGTGTTTCTTTTGTTCGTCTTAATTTAGCTACACGTTCTTCGCTCAAAGCCGCTTTTGGCCGCCCACGTTTTCTAGAACACTCATTTTTGTTGGACAGAGCAATTAGCCCATCAGCAACATCTTGTCGGAATTCTAAAAGGTCCATGTGCTTTTGAGTATTTGGGTCAATGCTGAACAAGTCTCTTTTACATTCTAGCCATGAATTGCATATGGCCATGTCTATAAAGTGGTCAAACACCTTGAGTGTCCATTTTCGCGATCGTATTGAAATACGGTATAGTGACAAAAGATAGTCAATTTTATCCACTCCCCCCATGTTTTTATTATAGACTTTAACAATGTTAGGCTGAGATATTTCAATTTTTTTCTTCTGTTCAGAACAATATCTTGTAACCTTGTGTAAAGGTTCATCACCATAAATTGAAGACACAAGTTGAACGGTACCACCATCAAGCCATTTCATAACAAATATATTGTCTTCTCTTTCTATACGAAAGTCGAAGCTACCTCGCCCTTCTTTTTTTAACTCCTTCTCAGATTTGAGAGGTACTTTACCAATCCTATTTCCTCGTATGGTACCGGTAGCCCAAATTCCCTTTTGTTATAAACATAATAACAAATTAAGAGAAGAAAAATAATTGTCAAAAAAAGCTTGAAATTTGTATTATCAGTTTTCGTTAAATGTACTACACTATCAGCGCAAAACCCTAAATTTTGACTAATTGAAACAGTTCCCTTACCCTGATATATTTCAAAATCGTAAATCATGCCTTTCGAACTGCAAAGACAAAATACTTTAATACCCCATTTTATGGGTTTTTAGGCATATATTGCCTTAATGCAGTCTTTCCTTTAAATGGAATCATCATTTCATCAACACAAATATTTTCGTCTTTGGGGATAGTGTAAAGTTTTTGGGTAAAAGCATCCACGAGTGGACGAATTTTATACAGTTTATCACTATTGGTTGTAGCTGTTGTAAATTTCAAATTATTTCGTATGGAATGAAATCGCGGTCTCGTCATGCATTGTGAGAAGCACGGAATTGCTGTGGCCTTTGACCAGTACATATCCAATCTAGGATAGCCCAATGTGCCAATTGTTATCTCTAAAGCAAGAAATTTCAGAAACTCTTCCTTAGAGAGGTTTACAGATTTTCCACTTTGCAATAGAGATGTTTGATTAGTGGCTTGCAAAACTTGGTCTAGGAAATTTTCAGAAAAATACTCCAAGAAATAAACAACAGGGACTATCATTTCATTATTTGCATAAGTCTGAGTAAAGCACGTATTGGCAGGAGTTCATGGTGCTTTCTTCCATCGGAACTCACAATTTTTTTTCGAAATGAACTTTGAAATTGAGCTAGGTTCAGCTACTGGAGCTTCACCCAAACATACGTTTTCTTCAACGTCAATATTTGAAATATTAATTTCATACTTATCTTGCCGGGAAAGCTCTTCGATCAAAACAGTTTCATTTTCGTCAAATGCATTTATTAAATTATCAAAAGTTTCTGTTTCTTGTGGATCCTCTGTGTCGGATATATCGGATATATCCGAGTCGTCAAAATTTATCAGAATTTTTTCGATATCAGCTTCTTTCATCAGCTCTTTTCATTTTCTAAAGCTCAAAAAACGTCTAATCGCAATGAGTTACAAGCGCAAATGAATGTATGCTATTTAAAAATTGGCCGCACGTTATTGAGAGTTTGAACACCTTAAAATGTATATGCTGCCAAATGGCAACATATACATTTTAAAAAAATAGAGCGTCCGACACAAAGCTTTATAATTCAAAATTTCCATAGTAATCTCTAAAGCAAATATTTTTGGATGTATTTTCATCAAAAATCTTTCAAAAAGTTATAAAATATTTTTTCCAGCTGGAAAACAAAAAAGTGCCTTTTATTGAAAAAATTTGCAATGAAGGGACTTGGTTCTTCCAAATAGCTCTATGAACTACAATACACTAAAAAAATGGTTTTTGTAATTTTGTATTTTACTGAAAGGTTTAAACAAGATAATTACTCATAAAAATAATAGTTTTTTTTTTGAAATGGTGGAAACTACGCTGTCCCAAAGATTGATGTTGCCATATGGCAACAATATAGCGAAAGGGTTAAAGTATGAATTTTCTAAAGAAATTAGCTTATCAGTCATTTGGGGGGAGAGCCCGAGAGCATCCTTCGTAATACAGAAAACATGCTTCATAACGAAAACAATACTAATATCACCGACGAAGTGGTTGAAGTTGACAAGCCGGTTAGTCTTAAAGAAAAGTTGCATCAAGTTTTGACTAGTAGCTCCCAAATGTCCACCAATGGAAACGAATATGAATTAAAAAAAGGTTTGGGGAAAGAAATTGATATTTTTTGTAATGGGGGTATGTATTAGGGCTCTTGATAATCGACAAATCGATTAGTCGAATAATCGATTTCGACTAGTCGTTTCCAAAAATATTCGATTATCACTAATCGACTAGTCGAATAGTTGCTTTTGACTAGTCGATTACTCGTCTAAAGACCCGGGTAATAAGGCGGCAAATTTCTACTGTAATTCGCATGCATGTTTAAGTAGTATCTGCCATTTTCGCCAATTTATTTGCTTCATTTCTTTGAAATTTAAAAAAAATGTAACAGGAGCACAGAATATTTGTGTAGGTAGATATACAAAAATGAAATTTTGAAAAATGTATTGTTGATAAAAAAGTTTGAAAATTTTTTTGATACTGCAAAATGTTCTATGTCAATATTATTCTTTCAGGTTTAAGTGCACAATGGAGGCATCTTTCTCTTATTCTACGTCGCCGTTTGAAAAAGGATAGTTGAAAGATTGATTCGTGGGGCAAAAAAAAAAGTAAAAGTACATTCAAATACACCTAATTTTCGAAAGAACTCAAAAATTACAAACATTACATAGAGCGTTTTGATGTATTACCAAAAATATACGAGAACATTAGAGTGCCAAAAAAAAGTTCGACACTTTCTATCGGAATGATTAAGCTTGAGAATTTATTTTTTTTTTTTGAAGTGAAAATGCTTCTGCCGGCAAATGAAAGATATCCAATGAAAATAAAAACAAATTTGACATGTGAGAAATTATAAGTACCTGCAACTCTAGTGTCTTGGTTTCTGTTTGAAAACTTTAGATTTGTAACAAACTTTTAAAATTGTTATTTGTTTCATGCGCTGCTAAGTGCTCTCCAATGCTGCTGTTATGTCAGGCCGAGTTAAAATACAGGAGATGATTGAAACACGAGCTTTTAATCCAATTTAAGATTGTACAATTCCCCCTTTAAAAGCTGACGTGGTTTTTTAATATAAAAGTCGCTGGGAATTATTTGGAACGCATAATAATAAAAAAACATGCTCGTAAAATTTCTGGAATTAGCGCTTTTCGAAATTGATGATTGAATAAATATTTTATAAATTTTAAGGAAACATTTAAGCACACGCTAATAAGTTGTTTTTAATATTTGACAAGTATCAGGAGCACAGAATTTCAATGTAAGCAATTATACAAAAACAAATTCAATAAACTGGTATGTACAGATGGGGGTTGGTGGGGCAACTACTCCCACTGTTAAATTGCATTTCGAAAATATCGTTGTGTATAAGAAAAGAACTGAAAGCTAGTAGAATGCGTGTTTTTGAAGTTATTAACGTTAATATTACTATCAATATTACTGCAGTATTGCAGTCAAGTTACTTTATTGATGCTCTGATGCTGATACTTAAGAGATAATGGGGTCTATCAGCTATTCCGGCAGAACTCCCGGCAGGAAAAAAGTTAATAGAGTCAATAAAGATAGCATCGAATTTATCGAAACATACCGCCAAATTCCCTTAAAATCGTTGGAATTCCCTCAAGATCTGTTACATTTTCTCCCGCCGGGAGCTCCGTCGGAATAGCTGATAGACCCCATTATCTCTTATGTATCAGCATCAGAGCATCAATAAAGTAACTTGACTGCAATACTGCAGTAATATTGATAGTAATATTAACGTTAATAACTTCAAAAACACGCATTCTACTAGCTTTCAGTTCTTTTCTCATACACAACGATATTTTCGAAATGCAATTCAACAGTGGGAGTAGTTGCCCCACCAACCCCCATCTGTACATACCAGTGTGTGCTCCTGATACTTGTCAAATATTAAAAACAACTTATTAGCGTGTGCTTAAATGTTTCCTTAAAATTTATAAAATATTTATTCAATCATCAATTTCGAAAAGCGCTAATTCCAGAAATTTTACGAGCATGTTTTTTTTATTATTATGCGTTCCAAATAATTCCCAGCGACTTTTATATTAAAAAACCACGTCAGCTTTTAAAGGGGGAATTGTACAATCTTAAATTGGATTAAAAGCTCGTGTTTCAATCATCTCCTGTATTTTAACTCGGCCTGACATAACAGCAGCATTGGAGAGCACTTAGCAGCGCATGAAACAAATAACAATTTTAAAAGTTTGTTAAAAATCTAAAGTTTTCAAACAGAAACCAAGACACTAGAGTTGCAGGTTCTTATAATTTCTCACATGTCAAATTTGCTTTTTATTTTTATTGGAAATCTTCCATTTTCCGGCAGAAGCATTTTTACTACAAAAAAAAATAAATTCTCAAAATTAATCATTCCGATAGAAAGTGTGGAACTTTTTTTGGCACTCTAATGTTCCCGTATATTTTTGGTAATACATCAAAACGCTCTATGTAATGTTTGTAATTTTTGAGTTCTTTCGAATGTACTTTTACTTTTTTTTTGCCCCACGAATCAATCTTCCAACTATCTTTTTGCAAACGGCGACGTAGAATAAGAGAAAGATGCGTACATTGCGCACTTAAACCTAAAAGAATAATATTGACATAAAACGTTTTGCAGTATGAAAAAAATTTTTCAAACTTTTTTATCTACATTCATACAAACATATAAATTTTTCAAATTTTCATTTTTGTGTATCTACCTACACAAATATTCTGTGCTCCTGTTACATTTTTTTTTTTAATTTCAAAGAAATGAAGCAAATAAATGGGCGAAAATGGCAGATACCACTTTAACATGCATGCGAATTACAGTGGAAATTTGCCGCCTTATTACCCGGGTAAAACCTGGGAACCCGATTTAATCGTTAGTATTCGATTAGTGACAGCTAGTCGACTAGCTGAACTCGATTATCTGCTATTCGATTTTCAAACAGCACAAAAGTTGGTAATCGACTACTCGCCTAATCGACTAGTCGAGTAATCGATTAGAATCCAGAGCCCTAGTATGTATATTTGGCTATGTTTACCAGTGGTACAAACCACTTATGTTTCAAGTTCCTGAATAGTAACTTTGAGTTACAAATTTAATGTTACTTTTCGTTCGTTATAAAAATGACTGCCTTGATAAATACATACATACATACTTAAATGAATTACTATAATTTAGTCTACTTTATTACATAGATATGGGGTGCCATTTTTAGCAAAAAAAAAAAAAAAATTCGGGACAATCCCTGGATTGAACTTTCAAATCCCGAAAATCCCGAGAGGCTAGAAATCCCGAAATTGGAATCCCTAACATACATACGAAAGAGAAAAATTATACAAGTAAATGCAAACTTACAAAAATAATGTTTATAATATAATCTTAATTATATGGATACAAATTAATATAATGCAAAAGCCGGCGATCGAGCCTTCAAACATAATTATGGTGGAATTCACGAGATTCTGTTATTGTACTGTCGGAATTAGAGGAGGGCGTCGTGCGAGTTTTTGACCGGGACACGAAACACGAACGAGTGTGTCCATGTGCTCGTGTTTGAAAATGAGATTTCGTGTCGTGATCGTGTTGAGCCCGAAAACAAAAAAAAAAACACGCACAAAAAAAGGTTAATTTTTTTTTCACTTTTTGTACTAAATTGGCGCACTTTTTTTTGTAAATTATACTTTTTAAAGGTATCTAAATCCACTTCACTCCATCCCAAATTTCAGTTTAACACTTGATTAAATACACAGATACAGATTTTTTTTTATTTTACCATTATAATAGTTTTATGCATGTAAACGAGCTCGTAAACTGATCGTAAACGAGCTCATAAACTGACGTTTTCTCGAAGAAAACTCTGATAAAATATCGTTTATGATATCCGTTTACAATTCGCCTACGAATCCGGTTTCGCTCTGCAATGTTTTTCGTCTACGATTGAAAGTATCGAAAAAGCACTCGTATATGAATCTTTTTACGTCCGTTTTTTATCGTAAATGTACTCGTAAACGATTAATTTTCGATAGAAAAACCGACTTCCTAGACTGCTTTACCGACTGATTTCAATGCGAAAAATAATGCAAATAAACAAACCTAAATTTTAGGTATAAAGTTTTTTAATTAAATAATGTTTAATATAAACTAAACAAAGGTAATAGATGCGAAAATTATAATTATATATAATTTAACAAAACAACGGTAGTGAATGCGTTATTTATAATAATATATGAATAATCAAAACAACGGTAGTGGATACGACAATTATAATAATATATGAATAATTTAACAAAACCACGGTAGTGGATGCTATAATTTTAATAATATATTAATTTTGTTTTCGACGGTATGCTGCCAACTTCGTTTGCCTGTCATGGGCATATTGAAAGTGCTTTTTCGAAATCGTCGAAAACACTTCTTCCTCTGAATTGAACTTGTTACGAAATGCACCTAAGCATAATAAGTATTATTGAAAATGTATCATACATACTTCTTATAGCTGCAGTCGTTGCCAAACCAATTGCGTTAATTTTCACACCAGTACCCCTCCACGAAAAATGCTCGGCTACTTCATCGGTAATAAATTTCCTCCAGCACGTTCTTATGTATTTATCGACGTTAGCTATATTTAGTTCTTGAAGCTCTGCAACCTGGAGATTGTTTTCAAATAAAGCGTTTTTAATGAAGATTTTGAGGGCCATCTTATGTTCCCCTTTTCCAAGTGAACTACCTACTTCAGAATTGTTAATTGTACTTCAGAAAATGTAAAATAAACTTCAGAACAAGCAATTGTACTTTACGCGGTTTCTGAAGTACAACTGTGTTTTTAATTAGATATTTTACAAACATACTTACTTTTAAAATATCAGTTTGAAAATTTTCGTTTAACATTTTTTGTTTGAAATTTTTTGTTTTACGTGACAGGAAAAGCTTTTTTTGTTATTGTTTTTTTATTCGAGAATAGCTCGTAAATCGCAATGTTTGTAAAATGTACGGTACCTTGCTGGATGGGTAAATACTTAAAAAAATATGTGTAAAAATATATCGACTGAGTGGAAGATCACTCTCTGTTTCAAAATATTTTTCAAAAACGTCCTAGATAGGTTGTCTTTTAATCAAATTCTTTGATAGAGCGTTGCTGGAAAAAATTATTAAAGAGAGTGTTATTTAAACAAATTTTGATATAGGGAATGTAGTCGACTCAGCGCAAAAAGATGGCAGGTCGTGATACAAATCCAAATATTATTTAACGTTATTGAAATGCAATCGATTCCGATCAATTCAGTAGGCGGCATTCCAAAGACACTCCGAAGGAATGTATTAGATAACACAGGTCAACAAAATAAGGTCTGGCCAGAGCAACTGTATAAAAAATAAACAAAATTTTATTAATTTTTTTCATTTCTAATCACAGTTTTCTCGAATATTTTGTTAACCAGTGTATATGTAAACTTTCGTTTACGTGAGATTCGTGAATGAGGTGTAGCAGGACAATCACGTTGCATCCCCTAGCAGTAGTCAGCCATCATATACTGATCCCATTGGCCTTCAAATGAGCCAGTTCGACACCGTTTACATTGGCAAATTTGCATTTGGCTTCACCTTCCCTGCAGGAATCTTCTAGCAAGACAAAAAGCCACCCAAAAGAAAATGCACTACCGTGATGTTTTAAAAGAAGAGTCAAGAAGGCATCTGTCTTCCTGCAAGAATTGGCCCATTTTCTTAAAAAAAAAACTAGTAGAAATTGTTTTTTTTTACAGCTGTGCATAGTGCAAAAGTTATCACACGTCAATTACCCATTAAGGTTCTTGCTGGGCAATTCTAAATGTGAAACACAGGCAGGGTAGGGAAAAAAGCGCAAAATTTGCAATTTGTCGCCAAATTTGGTGCAGTGTAAATGTACTACAAGTTTTTGAAATTCTCGAGCATGTTGTTTAATGGCCAATTTGGAACTACGTGGCATTCGTTTGTTGAAGTTACTAAGAACTTTCTGTGAAATTGGTCACAATATGCTAGAGAATTTCAAAAACTTAGGATGTAACATGTCCATCAAAGTCCATTATCTCCAGTCACCTTTTCCAGTTTCCAGAGAATCTTGGTTGCTATAGCGAAGAAAATTGGGGAACAGTTTCACCAGGACCTAAAACCTATGGAAGAGAGGTACCAAGCACAATGGAATCAGTATATGATGGCTGACTACTGCTAGGGGACGCAACGTGGTTGTCCTGCTACACCTCATTCACGAAAATAACGTAAAGAAAGTTTTTATGAACATAAGATTTTAATAAATTCCCAATTTATATCAGTCATTTGCCAATATACACATGGTGACGTTACTGCTGCCAGTTAACAGTCGACAGTACCAGCCTGACGATGGCGTCGGTCTATATGCCCTACGATGCCGAAGAACCTCTCCCAAAGAGGGAGGTAAAAGACCTGGATGCAAATTTTTCCATGGGTCATCTTATTATCGGAACTGACGCTAATGCTCATCACGTCCAGTGGGAAAGCTCCGATATCAATGCTAGGGGAGAGTCGTTGTTTGACTATTTATTAACAACTAACCTGGTAGTTTGCAACGTGGGCAACGAGCCTACGATTATCACTAAAAAAGGTGTGTAAAAGTAGGTCGCCTCCCAGTTGGTGCACGGCTAGTTTCTTGTATTGCCGGTTCTACGAGAACGGTACCAGTACTTGTGCTGTACCCATCGTGCCGAAACGACCCGGGCCGTTTTCTTATATCGACCCGGCCAAGAGCAATACACTCGAGGTGACCCTGTCTGACATTTAGGCAGGGCTACACCTCGCTACAACAACAACAACAACAACCACTAAAACCCGCAGGGAGGTCATAGATCTCACTATTTGCAGCGAAGGCGCATATGAGTGGGTCAGAAAATGGCGTGTTCTTGATGAACATTCATTCTCCGACCACCGGTACGTAGAATTAGTTCTAGATTTTCTGTTGAGCAGCCGGTTATGAAACGCAACCCACGTAACACTAACTGGCAGCTACACAATGAAATATTAGCTAGGGACCTACCAGCTCTGCCCCCACAAGTCCCCTCATCAGTAGGGGAGTTGGAGGATCTGGTAAAGACCTTTACAACGGCACTCTCAAATGCCCTAGAGCAAATCATGTAGGACACAATTTAATAAGAACAAGAGCCTTGGCACGGAGACTCAATGGCTCGAATATAAAGTTAAACTTAGGGCCTACAAAAAAGCTCTGAGGCAGGCGAAGAGAGTATCGTGGAGAAATTTCTGCACTGGGGTCGAAAAAGCCGACGATAGAGCGAGACTTAGACGAGTGCTCTCAAAAACTGAAACAGCCACAAGCTGACCGATCCTGGACCAGCACGGAGGGGGAAACCCTAGAGCTGCTCTTGAATACGCATTTCCCAGGGAACCCTTAGCACCTACAACAAACCTGGCTGTAAACATACCCATCACGGAGGAAAAGGTTAGGTGGGCAGTTAAAAGCTTCGAACCGTTCAAGGCTGCCGGGCCAGACTGGATTATTCCCGCACAACTCATCAGCCAAATGGCTGGTATTTCTCTATACAGCCTGCCTGGCTCTTAGCTACATTCCGTGCTCCTGGAGAAGCGCCACGGCAGTGTTTATTCCTAAGGCGGGGAAGGCGCCCCATTACGAGCCCAAGGACTACAGGCCGATCAGTCTCTCGTCCTTTGTACTCAAAACCCTCGAGATGATAATAAATAACTACCTCTTCACTACTATTGATAGCAACCTTTTCTCTAGCTATTAGCATGCATACACCAAAGGGAAATCTACAGAAATTGCGCTTCACAGTCTTGTTTCTGTTATCGAGAAATCGCTGTATGAAAAGGATTACTGTCTCGTGGCCTTCTTAGACATTGAAGGAGTCTTCAACAACATAAGCCCTGATGCTATAAACACCGCTTTAACAACTCTGGGCATAACAGGTCTCTTATGGGACTTGTTGATCAACTACTAAGCGGTAGAAGAATAGTTTCATCACTGGGCTCGGTTGATTTATCACGCTATGTCACAAGGGGAAAGCCTTAGGGTGGTGTCCTCTCCCTGCTTCTATGGAACCTCACTATCAACTCGCTGCTGCGAGAACAAGCTGGGGGCGGGGCGAGAAGGTAGTGGCATGTGCAGACGATTTGGCTATTGTATATAGGGGGGAATTCCCACAAACCTTGTGCGACTTGATGCAAGTAGCACTGTGAGAGGTTTCCTCATGGTGCTCGCACTGCGGACTGAGCATCAACCCGGGAAAAGTAGAACTGGTCCTTTTCATCAACCGCTATAAGATACACCGTTAATACTACCAAAACTATCTGAACTTGGCTGACAAAGACAAGTTCCTAGGCCCAGTTCTGGATAGGAAACTAACCTTCTGCGTAGTGCACCCTTCTGCGTAGGCGGCCTTCGGCCGCGCTTATGAAAAATAACCCTGGGCCACGCCATGCCAAGTCCGGGTGGTTGCCTGAACCGTGGCAACGTGCCACCGTACGCACTCTATGGGCGGGATCCATGGTAATTATGTGCAGAACACCTTTCTAAGTTGGCGGCCTTCGGCCGCGCTTATGATAAATAACCCTGGGCTACGCCATGCCAAGTCCGGGAGTGTGCCAAAACTACCGCCACGGTGAAGTAATTCTGCGTAGTACACCCTTCTGCGTAGGCGGCCTTCGGCCGCGCTTATGAAAAGTAACCCTGGCCTACGCCATGCCAAGTCCGGGTGGTTGCCTGAACCGTGGCAACGTGCCACGGTAGCACTCTATGGGCGGGATCCATGGTATTTATGTGCAGAACACCTTTCTGAGTTGGCGGCCTTCGGCCGCGCTTATGATGAATAACCCTGGGCTACGCCATGCCAAGCCCAGGTGGTTGCCAAAACTACTGTGAAGTCCTTCTGCGTAGTGCACCCTTCTGCGCTTATCAAAAATAACCCTGGGCTACGCCATGCCAAGTCCGGGTGTGTGCCAAAACTACCGCCACGGTGAAGTCCTTCTGCGTAGGCGGCCTTCGGCCGCGCTTATGAAAAGTAACCCTGGGCTACGCCATGCCAAGTCCGGCTGGTTGCCTAAACCGTGGCAACGTGCCACTGTACGCACTCTATGGGCGGGATCCATGGTATTTATGTGCAGAACACCTTTCTGAGTTGGCGGCCCTCGGCCGCGCTTATGATAAATAACCCTGGGCTACGCCATGCCAAGTCCAGGTGTGTGCCAAAACTACCGCCACGGTGAAGTCCTTCTGCGTAGTACACCCTTCTGCGTAGGCGGCCTTCGGCCGCGCTTATGAAAAGTAACCCTGGCCTACGCCATGCCAAGTCCGGGTGGTTGCCTGAACCGTGGCAACGTGCCACGGTAGCACTCTATGGGCGGGATCCATGGTATTTATGTGCAGAACACCTTTCTGAGTTGGCGGCCTTCGGCCGCGCTTATGATAAATAACCCTGGGCTACGCCATGCCAAGCCCGGGTGGTTGCCAAAACTACTGTGAAGTCCTTCTGCGTAGTGCACCATTCTGCGCTTATCAAAAATAACCCTGGGCTACGCCATGCCAAGTCCGGGTGTGTGCCAAAACTACCGCCACGGTGAAGTCCTTCTGCGTAGTACACCCTTCTGCGTAGGCGGCCTACGGCCGCGCTTATAAAAAATAACCCTGGGCTACGCCATGCCAAGTCCGGGTGGTTGCCTGAACCGTGGCAACATGCTACGGTAGCACTCTATGGGCGGGATCCATGGTATTTATGTGCAGAACACCTTTCTGAGTTGGCGGCCTTCGGCCGCGCTTATAATAAATAACCCTGGGCTACGCCATGCCAAGCCCGGGTGGTTGCCAAAACTACTGTGAAGTCCTTCTGCGTAGTGCACCCTTCTGCGTAGGCGGCCTTCGGCCGCGCTTATAATAAATAACCCTGGGCTACGCCATGCCAAGCCCGGGTGGTTGCCAAAACTACTGTGAAGTCCTTCTGCGTAGTGCACCCTTCTGCGTAGGCGGCCTTCGGCCGCGCTTATCAAAAATAACCCTGGGCTACGCCATGCCAAGTCCGGGTGTGTGCCAAAACTACCGCCACGGCGAAGTCCTTCTGCGTAGTACACCCTTCTGCGTAGGAGGCCTTTGGCCGCGCTTATGAAAAATAACCAGGAGCTACGCCATGCCAAGTCCGGGTGGTTGCCTGAACCGTGGCAACGTGCCACGGTACGCATTCTATGGGCGGGATCCATGGTATTTATGTGCAGAACACCTTTCGGATTTGGCGGCCTTCGGCCGCGCTTATTATAAATAACCCTGGGCTACGCCATGCCAAGTTCGGGTGGTTGTCAAAACTACTGTGAAGTCCTTCTGCGTAGTGCACCCTTCTGCGTTGGCGGCCTTCGGCCGCACTTATGAAAAATAACCCTGGGCCACGCCATGCCAAGTCCGGGTGGTCGCCTGAACCGTGGCAACTTGTTTGAGACTATTTCAACAAAGTACCGATTAAAATGGAAGTGGATACTGCTTCACCAATTTCTGCTATTTCTTGGGATTGTTATGAACAAGAGTTTTGCAAGCAATTGACGCCACGTTGCGTGCATACAATAATCAAGCAATACCTGCTGAAGGTAAAATTTATGTAGATATTGAATGAAATGAAATCAAACAAAAACAAGTAAGGAAAGCTGTCTTCGGCTGTGTCGAAGGCTATATACCTTTCATGAATAAGCGTCACGATTTTCACTGTTCGATCTGCAGTACAGCCTGTGTGAATTTAACTTTAGCTCATACCGAAATTGTCGGAACTATCGATTATATGGGGGCGATGTGTTTTGTTGGTCCAATCTCATTGATGTTTAACATCGACATTCCACTTTCTAACAGAGCAATAGTTACGAAATTTCACGACCCTACTGATATAATTATAGGAGTTATAGCCCAAAATCCGTTTATCGGATCAATCGATTGTATGGGGGCTATGTGAAATATTTATCTCATCTCAATTATTTTCAACATCGATATTTCACATATAAAAATAGCAATACTTACAAAATTTCACGTTCCTAGCTTTATAATTACAAGAGTTATAACCCGAAATCCGTTTATCGGAACAATCGATTGTATGGGAGCTATATGAAATATTTATCCCATCTCAATGATTTTCAACACCGATATTTCACATATGAAAACATCAGTACCTACAAAATTTCACGTTACTAGCTCTTTAATTACAGAAGTTATAGCCCGAAATCCATTTATCGGAACAATCGATTGTATGGGAGCTATGAGTAGTTTTGGTCCGATCTTGCTGGTTCCGACAATGATTATTCTCATATAAAATAACGCCTCCCTACCAAATTTCATCGATATATCGCTAAAATTGAGGGACTAGTTTGCGTACAAACAGACGGACAGACGGACATGGCTAAATCGAATCAACTCATCGTGCTGATCATAACGGTATACTTATTAGTGGGTCTATCTCTTCCTCTTCTCATACTTACAAACATCGGACCATTTCATGTTCATGAAAGGTATAACAAATACTGTATGTAATTAAGAAAGGTGGCTATCTAATATTAGGGCGAGAGTGGATGTACGTGTTGAAAATGTGGCCATTGAAATTTGCAGGCCCAAGTCTAAACGATAAACTTAATTGTATTTATCAACAGTCTAAATTATGTCTTGAAATTTTGCGAGCGGAATTTCCAGAAGTTTTTAAAAGCGGTTTCGGTTTATTCAATCAAGTTTAGTTTTGAAATTAAAGCCCAACACCCAGCCGAAGTTTTTGCACCCCCGCAAATTGCCTTATGTTTTATGTTGGGAGAAAGTAGAAGAAGAAATTCGTCGTTTAATTGAAAATAAAGTTTTGGTTCCAGTGGAATACAGTGATCCGATTATCCCAATAATAAAATCAAACGGGAACGTGCGATTATGCGGCGATTTTAAGGTAACGTTGAATCCATTTTTGGAAGTTGATCATTTTCCCTCACCGCTGCCGGAATCGGGTTTTTATGAATTACGTGGGGGAAAACAGTTTACTAAACTGGACTCAGCGGCAGCGTGCTAACAATTGCCATTGCACGAAGAGTCGCAAAAACCCGTGGTTAAAACCTTTATACGAGTGCCATGGAATGCGATAAAGCTTTAACTGAAATCAAACGTCATTTGACATCTGAAAAATTTATAGTACATTTCGATCCAGATAAAGCGTTGGTGCTCACATGTGATGCGTCACCGCATGGCGTGTTGGCAAAGACTTTCCGATACACTACGCCAGCCGTACCTTGAATGCCAGTGAGCGTAATTATTCTCAGTTGGATAGGGAAGGCTCAGCTGTAATTTTCGGCGTTAAAACATTTTTTGAGCATTTGTACGGTCGCAAGTTTCTGTTACAGACAGACAACTCAGCGCTTAAGGGCTGGTTTCCTCGAAAGCGGTGACGCTATATAGCGTCCGTTACATAGCGGTGAAGTACGTTGTCAAAAATACTGCCATGTAAAAGTAATTGAGTGTAAAGTAAGAAGACGGTGAAGTTCACCGTAATGTAATATAGCGTCCGTCATGACGGTGGCAATTTTTCGTCAACGTTTTTACTCACCGTCATTGTCATAGCGGTGTCAATTCAGTAAAATTCATCAAATTCGTTTACAAAAACAACAATTAATTGTTATCAAAACAAATATTTTAAAAATATAAAAGAGAAAAACAAGAAAAGTGACCGCAAATTTACAATTTCAAATGGATTGAAGTCACCGCTACTTGCATGTAAGTTTACAGAAAAGCGGTGCTGCTAATGACGGTGAGCATAGCTACCGCTATATAGCGAACGTTACATAGCGGCACCGCTTTTCGAGGAAACCAAGCCTTTACACGCATTTTCCATCCCGAAAAATCAATTCCGGAAATAGCGGCAGCTCGTACACAAAGGTGGGCCGTATGTTTGTCAGCATTTACTTATGAAATTAAGCATATTAAAGGTACAGATAACTATGCTGATTGGCTTAGTCGAATGCCTAATAAAAACACAGAAAATATTGTTAAAGAAGGAGAGTTCGCTGAGGATGTCTCAAATTTATATTTCAACAATATAAAAAATTGCGATTTTGCATCCCTAGATTGGAAACAGGTGCAACCTGAAACTCGTAACGACAAAGTTCTTTGCAAAGTAATGCGGTATTGTCTAGACTGTTGGCCAGAAAACTCACCAACTCAGGAAGAGCTGAAAACTTTTTGGAATAAACGCGAAGCGTTGTCCATCGAAAATAATTGTTTACTTTGGGGTCATCGAGTCGTGATTCCCGAAAAATTAAGATCAGTAGTGATGCACGAATTGCATTTTAGTAATTTCGGTGTAAGTAAAACGAAGGCATTAGCTCGTTCTTTTGTTTGGTGGCCGTCTATTGACAACGACTTAGAAGAAATAAAGCGGACATGCATTAACTGCTTAGAAACTAAAAAGAACGTCAAAAAGTCCCATTGACTCCATGGTCATGGCCGACAATGCCGTGGCACAGAGTTCCTGCCGTTTTTTTAGGTCCTATTGAATAATAGATAAAACTGGATCACAAATTCCAACTTTTTTTCTGCACCAGAGACGCCATAGTGAAATTCCTATGTAAAATCACCTCCTAATTCCGAAAATCCAAGTTATTTTTACTTGAATGGTACCATTTTTGAGATATTTACGATTTACCGTTATTTCAAAAAACAAAAAAGATGGCTCCACTTAATCGTGTATATCTCAAGAACAAATTGAGCTATTCGAAAACGGTTTGAAAAATTTGAAAGCTTATAAAATTTATTATAATCAGTACATACAACACTTTTTGCTAGGTCCTGCAGATTCAAACATAGTGAACAATCATTACGGATTTTTTTAATTTTTTTTGTAAAAATATAAAAAAATTTGTACTTTGCGAGGAAGCATCTCGAAAACTTTTTGTTTTTTTAGCAGATATGGTTCTGTCTTAACTCTATGATCTTATTTTATAATTGAAAAAGTTATGTGTCTTGTTTTGACGCTTATTTAGATTAGGATCGGTTTCTCTTATGAGAAACCAACAGTAGTCGCCCATCATAGCGACATCCCAGAATCCTTGATACCGACTTTCAATCACTTTCATTTGCTGGTGAAACCTTTCGCCATGCTCGTCACTTTCGTCGCCAAGATTTTGCGGGAAAAAATTTAAGTTTTTTAAAGACATATTTACTCCTGAAAGAAAATAAAAAAGTAAATTAGATAAATACATAAGTGACACATTAGTATATAATTTTCTTAGGCTGGATTTATCTTTCAATTCAGAACAAATTTTTTGTTTATATTTTTCCCGTTCTTGTTTGTTCGGAACTGGATGATGAATTCAGATTTATGGCTTATATTCTCATGTAAATTTATGTAATATATAATTTATTATAATATGTTTTTTTATTTACCCATTTCCGCTTTCGTTCACTATCATCTCGTAGTTAGGACTTTTGTGTTTGCCTAAAAAAGAAGTAACGACCTTTTCAAAAGAATCCCACGCTGCTGCCTCCACTGGTGACAATAGTTCTTTGAAATGGTTATTGGTCATCATTTTCCTTATTTGAGGTCCCACAAAAATCCCTTCCTTTATTTTTGCTTCTGAAATCTCTGGGAAGATTGTCTTCAAATGATGAAAAGCTTCGCCTTCTTTGTCCAAAGCCTTCACAAAGTTTTTGATAAGGCCGAGCTTGATGTGGAGCGGAGGTAGAATTATTTTTTCCTTCTTTATAAGTGGAGAGTATTTTATGTTATCTACCCCAACTTGAAACTCGATTCGTTCTGGCCAATCCTTTATGATGTAGTGGTCTTGACGAGCTCGGCTATCCCATTTGCATAGAAAGCAACAGTATTTTGTGTATCCACTTTGTAGACCACATAGCATTCCAACGACTTTAAGATCGGCACATATTTTCCAATCATGTTCTTCGTATTTGATTAACTTGAGCAATTTTTGCATTATCTCATATGTTTCCTTCGTATTTACTGCATGCGCGATCGGGATAGATGGCTTTTGGTTGCCAATATGCAATAATACGGCCTTTAAACTTAATTTATTGCCGTCTATGAACAATCGCCACTCTTTTGAATCATATGGTTCACCAAATTGTTTGAATAGACCAGCAATGTCGTATAGTACTTGGAAAATTCTTCGTGACGAGTTCTATAATATGTTACCTTAACATCGGATGAAACAAATTTAAATTGTTGCATTCGAGAGGCGTGTAGTTCGGCATTTTCTTTTGACAAATCCCTTATCCAATCATTGAGTTGTGCTTGTGACAAAGAATTTCTTTCGTTTTCCGTTTGAAATTCAGTACAACATGATGCCGCGTAATCAGATACTACTGTTGACAATGAAACTGGAGCCGGAACTAAAGTTAAATTTGATTCTGGCAATGTCGCTTCTGTTGAAATTAGTTCTGGTAATGACACTGTAGATACGCTCGCATAGGTTACTTTTCTGGACTTTCCAACCCCAAGTACTTTTGTAGTACAAATATAGCAGTCCGTTGAATGGCAAGTTGGTTCCCTCCACTTCATTGGTGTAATAAATTTCACACGTCGCCTAAATAGATAGTTTCAGAAATTAGTCAGCTATGCATTAAAAGGGAACAAATTCCTAATTTTTACAACGTACCTTTTTGTTCCGGTTTCCGAAGAAATCAATTCGACTCGGCATGTGGTGCACACAGTGTTCGGTGTCCATGGTTTTTAGGCTCAATTCCAAAACACTTATAGTATGTAACTTTCAAAGGATTTGAAAACACACGTCTCATACTTTTAACAAATAATTGACCGCAGATGAAACAGAACATATCTGGATCATTTGTACACTCAAACTCTCGCGCCCTTGCAGATATTATGAAGGAACAAGGCGCATGTACTCTTATTTATACCTAAATTCAAGCCTACCTAAACAAAGAGGTTCCCTAGTTCTACAAAGAAAACACTACCTGCCTCAAAAATATGCTCTTGTTTAAAATGTACCTAGGTTTGAGAAAACGACACTAACAGCTTTTTGTATCTAATAACTTTTCGAAAATCTACCTGCTAACTAACTGATATACGAATACTAACACATATGTACCAGTAGGGTACTTAAGCATTAAATGGATATATTTACTTGAATGCTTATAACTTTTGTATTAGTTCATCGATTTTGTTCACTGATAGCTTGTTTTTTTTTGTAATAAAACAGAGCTTAGAGCGGGGGGGGGGGGGGGAATATCTACTAAAAAACAAAAAGTTTTCGAGATGCTTCCTCGCAAAGTACAAATTTTTTTATATTTTTACAAAAAAAAATTTAAAAAATTCGTAATGATTGTTCAATATGTTTGAATCTGCAGGACCTAGCAAAAAGTGTTGTATGTACTGATTATAGTAAATTTTATTAGCTTTCAAATTTTTCAAACCGTTTTGGAAGAGCTCAGTTTGTTCTTGAGATATACACGATTAAGTGGAGCCATCTTGTTTGTTTTTTGAAATCACGGTAAATCGTAAATATCTCAAAAACGGTACCATTCAAGTAAAAATAACCTTGATTTTCGGAATTAGGAGGTGATTTTACATAGGAATTTCACTATGGCGTCTCTGGTGCATTTTGGCTGTAAACCAGTGTAATCACTCAAAGTGGCCAGAAACGTTTATAATGTCTAATATCGGCGAAAATGCTACGATATCGGTGTTGCAGGAAGTGTTCACCCGTTTTGGTTACCCCGCACATATAGTTACCGACAATTTCAGCACTTTAAAAAATTTATGCGAAAATCTGGTATTCGACATAGCACAAGCCCAGCGTATTGCCCTGCAACAAATGGGGCGGCTGAAAATTTAGTAGACACTTTTAAACGTAAGGTTAAGTGTATGATTAAAAGTGGGCATAGACACATTCACGCCCTAAGAAGGAGAGAGATCTCCATATTAATACATAGGTGCTTTAACTGGGCACTGCCTTATTAGGAGGCACGCAGTAAGGCTAGGTGTGCCCTGCCGACGTTGCTGTAGGAGCTGCAAAGATGATGAGGAAGAGGAAACGGTGAAGCACCTCATCTGCCTTTTTGGGAGTTCCCTTCCTGTATAGCCTAAGCCAGATCGCGGAACTGGACATAAAGGACTTGATGGCCTTCATAAAGTCATCTAAGTGGTTCGAGGAGGAGCAACGGTGTCGGTTTGGGAGTGTCAGTCCCGGGATTCTGCTATGTGGAAAATCCCAACAACTCACTGTTTGATTAAAAAAGAGATTTTTGAAGTCTCTTTGATGTCAAAAGCTAGCATAGCGTTGCCCAATCTGATATATGTACAAGAGGGTATTTTCAAATAAAATATTGGGCATTTTCAATAACTAGAGCTTGTCCAGTGGTTGAAATTCAACCACAAAACCTTATTTTATTTTCCTACCTTTTTGCTATTGCTTAAATTTTCCTTTCTTTTCCATATTTTTAAAATTTTTCGTTTCTATACATTCCTATTCTTTTTGCCTTTTCCTTCCTCTTTACACCATTCAGTAATATAGTTTCAATGTTGGTAATTATTTATTCTACTTAGGTCGTCTTCAGTAACGGTGTCGGTTTAGGAACGTCAGTACCGGGATTCTGCTATATGGAGAATCCCGATAATACCGGGATTTTCCATATGGCAGGGTCCCGGAACTGACTTTCCTAGTGTTGGTGGTATCACAACGGGCCTTTTAATACTGGCCCAGGTGTGCCTCTGCGGCAGCCACTTGAACGTAACCTAACCTGGGTCGCCTACATAAATATTTCTTTCCTTTCCTTTCTTTTGCTTTTATTTCCTTTCCTTTCCTCTCATTTCATCTCATTTTATTTCTTTTGCTTTTCTTTCCTTCCCTTCCCTATCCTTTCCCTTTCTTCCCTCTCCATTCTTTTCCTTTTCTCTTCTTTCATTTCATTTTATTTCCCTTCTTTCTTTCTTTTCTGTTTTTCCCCTTTTTATTTTCTTACCTGACCTTTCTTTTCATTTCCATTACATTCCTTTTTTCCTTTTATATTCTTTTTCTTTTCTTTCCTTTCGTTTCCTTTGCTTTAGTTTCATTTCGTTTCCCTTAGTTTCCTTTCATTTTATTCATTTTCTTTTCATTTCATTTCTTTTCTTTTATTTTTTTCTTACCTTTATTTTCTTTCACTTTCTTCTTTTCCATAGATTTCTTTTCCTCTCATTTCGTTTCCTTTCCTTCCCCTACCTTTCCTTACCTTCTTTCTTTTCCTTTTCGTAACTCCTTTAGTTTTCTTTCTTTTTTATTAATTTCCTTTACTTATTTTTTTCGCTTTTCATTACCTTCCTTTCCTTTACTTTTCTTTCGTTTTATTTTCATTTATTTTCCATACCTTCCTCCTGCCTACCTTTTCTTTCCATTCTTTTTCTTTTCTTCCCTTTCTTTGTCTTTCTCTATTTGCTTCTCTTTTCCACTCCTTTACTTACATTACCTTTCCTCTCTTTCCCTTCCTTTTTTCTTTTCCTTTCCTTTCCTTTCCCTACCTTTACTTGCCTTTGATTTTTCACTAATGTTTTCCGTTCCTTACCTTAACTTACCTTTATTTTCCTTTTATCCATTTCTTTCCTTTCCCATTCTTTACTTTATTTTATACTTTTATTTATTTCATTTTGTTTTATTTTTATTTATTTTATATTATTTCCTTTCCTTTCATTTTCAACAAATTTCTTTATTTACTTCCAATCACTTTTTTTTCTTATTTTACTTTTTTTTTCTTATTTTCCTTTTTTTTTTTTAATTTTATCTATTTTCAATTTTATTTTATTTCACTAAGTCTAGCCACGAAGGGCCTTGGGCATGATCTAGCTTATTTGTGCTTTTTTTTTCAAAACATCATGTCTGAGCAAGCATTTGCTTCTCTGAATACCCACTCACAGATTTTGTTATTGTAAACACTGTTTGTACCTCCGCTCAATAAAGTTGACGGGCTCATGTTTATTATTGCTGCCGATAAAACAACTCTTGGTCTCACAGTCGGGCTCTCCCCATGCAATGAATGCAAACACAACAATGCAATTGCTCATACCTACATACACACATAACAGCGGCTCTTGGTGAATGCGTGTTTAGCATTTCATATAATAATTAATTTTTTTTAATTTTTGGTTTGTTGTCGCACACCTTGCTCAGGGAGAGCAATTGAATTGTGGTTATTGCAAAAAAGGGAGAAAACTTTTGAACATTGCGCATTTATATATAGATATTGCTTAAAGGTAATTTGAAGGTTCTTTTTTCTAAGCCAACACGATTTCAAAAATTAGGAAAGACGATTGAGTATGTAAGCATTATATTTAGCTTTCTATCTACATATGTACATTTTTAAATCAATTCTAAGAGAAACATCAAGGCCTTTAAAAATGGCACAGAATCTTTGTTTTTCGTAGAATCACTTTAAATGATTTAGTGAGGGTGTTTTTTAGTATATCTTACCAAAATCTGTGAAAAACTCAATTTCGAAAAATGGAAATTTTCTTTGAAACTTTATTTAATAATTAGTTATCGTTAACGATAACGACAAGCCCATACCGCTAATCAGCTGTTCCAACCAAACTTATGGAAATCAATGCAAACGATTAGTAATGCCATACCATAACCCTAACACGTTAACCATACTATAGCCAACCAATTGGTTTTTGATTTTTCGCCATAACCCTAAACCCTGTGATGGTGAATTTTCGCACATTTTTAAGCTTTTATTTGTTCTTTTCGGTGTGTATTACCTCGGTGAGCAAGCATATGTGTAATTTGCTGTAAATTTTTTTCATTTTCTTTGTTTTAATCAAATTGTCACTTCTTTATGGTTACTGCATGACTAATTGTTCACATTGGAGATGGCTATCGCTATCGTTAGCGTTATAGGCATGTCGTTAGCGTTAGCCATAACTAATTACGCCTTAAGCCTTTAAACATTCCAAAACTTTTTAAATAGTGCATATCGTTACCTTAATTCACAAAGGCCCTAACTGACATAAAAAAAATTTTACAGGAGAAGCAAAAAACAAAAAATTTTTTACATTGAACGCATGCAAATATTGCTTTGTAAATTTGGAATATCTCCGCTATTACTGCTAGTAACTCCTTAACATTTGTAGTGAGTGTGTATTTTACTAAATCATGCTTGAATATGTGAAGAAGTCGTAACGATATACAAAATATAGTAATTTTAAAATTTCTGTTATTATTTTAATAGTTATGATAAGTGCATTACGTAAAAAGGTTTGGAAAGTTCAAAGCCTCAACTTTAAGAAAATTTAAGGTTTCCTTTGGAAAAAAATTTCCGACAAATTTTAAGTTAATAATTCATTGTATTTTCTTTTATTACCCGGCAATTAACGCAGCACACTCCTTAAAGAGTGTCGGCATACTCTCCAAAAAGTTATTTATTTATTATTCTTTCTATCTAGGAGTACTCGGTAGATCGGTTTGCTTCTACGTACTCCATGGAACATCCATCTACAGGAGAGTACTTTCCCAAAACCCAAAAAATACTCAACAGAGTACTCAGAAAAGCGAGATAGGGAGTAGGTGAATATCCTGCTCACGCGTCGTTGCTGATATTCCATGGTATAATCTTTCTTTGGGATTTTTCGAAAAGTACTCTCTAGGAACACGAGTACGCAGAAGCAAAGGGATAGACTACTCATTAGGAGTATTACGGGTACAACTTCGATTTTTGCAGGTTACTTTACTTCCGACTTCCTTGGCTTATGCATTGGCTGGTAAAATTGTGCAAAAACCCGAAAACGATCACGATAGTATTTTTGTGCACGTGTCTGAAGGAATTCGCCACCAATTGATAGTCACGCACCAAAATTGTTTGCCTCCATCCAATCACTTAAGATACTGGCCCCCTATGGCATTCAACAGCCGTATTTTCTATCTACCTATACAAGCGCCTTGCCATCAGGGATCTCATTTATGGGCTTTTCCTACTGTCAAAGACGACTGAGTTTCTAGTTTCTTGTATTGCCGGTTCTACGAGAACGGTACCAGTACTTGTGCTGTACCCATCGTGCCGAAACGACCCGGGACGTTTTCTTATATCGACCCGGCCAAGAGCAATACACTCGGGGTGACCCTGTCTGACATTTAGGAAGGGCTACACCTCGCTACAACAACAACAACTGAGTTATATTGAAATGATTTTGTACATATGTCATCATCATTTATTGGCGCTTAACCGCCTAAGCGATTTTGGCCGTTTCGTATCAAAGCACGCCAGTCATTCCTTTTTAGCGATAACGGACGCCAATTGGAAACCCCAAGGGAGTTCAAGTCATCCTCCACCTGTTGTTTCCATCTCAGTCGAGGCCTCCCCCTTCCTCTGCTGCCGAATTCAGGCGACGATAGGAAAACCTTCTGTGCTGGAGCTTCTTTGTCCATTCGCATAACATGGCCCAGCCAGCGGAGTCTTTGGGCTTTAATTCGCTGGACTATGGTCAGATCTGCGTAGAGCTCGTACAGCTCATCGTTAAATTTCCTTCTATACTCGCCGTTGGCATCACGGGAAGGACCATAAATCTTCCGGAGAACTTTTCTCTCAAATACTCCAAGGGCCATCTCATCTTCTCTTGACATTGTCCATGAATCTGAGCCATACATCAGGACAGGTATGATGAGAGACTTATAGAGCGTGATCTTTGTTATTCGAGAGAGGACTTTACTTCTCAATTGCCTACTCAGTCCAAAGTAGCACTTGTTGGCAAGAGTGATTCTCCGCTGGATTTCTAGACTGATATTATTTTCGGTGTTGATACTGGTTCCCAAATAGACGAAGTCCCTCACAGTTTCAAATTTGTAACTATCAACAGTGACATGGCTGCCAAGGCGCAGGTTCGCCGATTCTTTCTTTGATGACAGCAAATACTTCGTCTTGTCCTCGTTCACGGCAAGACCCACTTTTTTCGCTTCCTTATCCAGTCCAGAGAAGGCAGCGCTTACGGCGCGGTTGTTAAGGCCAATGATATCAATATCATCGGCATACGCCAGCAATTGCACGCTCTTGTAAAAGATTGTACCATTGCGGTTTAGCTCTGCTGCTCGAATTATCTTCTCCAGCATCAGATTGAAGAAATCGCACGAAAGGGAGTCGCCCTGTCTGAAGCCTCGTTTGGTTTCAAATGGCTCAGAGAGGTCCTTCCCGATTCTGACGGAGCTGTTGGTATTGCTCAACGTCATTTGACAAAGCCGTGTAAGCTTTGCAGGGAAGTCAAATTCAGACATGGCGGAATACAGGCAACTCCTTTTTACGCTGTCAAAAGCGGCTTTAAAATCGACAAAGAGATGGTGAGTGTCGATTCTCTTATCATGGGTCTTCTCCAGGATTTGGCGTATCGTGAAAATCTGGTCGATGGTAGACTTACCAGGTCTAAAGCCACACTGATAAGGTCCAATCAGTTTGTCTACGATGGGCTTCAGCCTTTCACACAACACGCTAGAAAGAACCTTATATGCGATATTAAGAAGACTAATTCCGCGGTAGTTGGTGCGGTTAGCGGGATCGCCTTTCTTGTGGATTGGGCAAAGCACACTTAAATTCCAATCCGGAGGCATGCATTCGTCTGACCATATTCTGCATAAGAGCTGATGCATGCTTTTTACCAGCTCTTCGCCTCCGCGTTTGAACATCTCGGCGGGTAGTCCGTCTTTTCCAGGCGCTTTGTTGTTTTTGAGCCGGGATATAGCTATCCTCACTTCATCATAGTCAGGTGGTGGGACGACTTTTCCATCGTCAGGGATTGGGGTATCGGGTTCGACGTCTCCCTCGCAATTTAGCAGTGAGGAGAAGTGCTCCCTCCATAATTTAAGTACACTTTGTACGTCGGTTACCAGGTCGCCATTATTGTCCTTACAGGAGCTTGCCCCGGTCTTAAAACCTTCCGTCATCCGCCGGATCTTTTCATAGAATTTTCGGGCATCATTCCTGCCAGCCAGCATCTCCAGCTCCTCACACTCACGCCTCACTTTTCTTTTTTCTGAAAAGGCGTCTCATTCCTCATCGTACCAGTTGTTCTTGCGGGCTCGCTGGAACCCTATAGTGGCCTCAGCGGCGGTACGCAATGAGTGAGAGATATGCTTCCATTGCTCGGTTACATCGTTAGGTCGAGGATTGCCCTCTGCTAGCAGGTGTGAGAGTCGAGTTGTGAAATTATCAGCTGTCTGTGTCATGCGCAGCTTCTCGACGACAAACTTTCCTTCCGTTACTGTGCGCATTTTCTTCGTTGCACAGAGGCGTGTGCGTATCTTGGCTGCGACAAGATAATGGTCAGAGTCAATATTGGGACCACGCAGTGTACGCACGTCCAGAACGGTGGAGCTATGTCTGCCGTCAATCAAAACATGATCAATCTGGTTTCTAGTTCTTTGATCAGGGGACAGCCATGTGGCTTGGTGTATTCGCTTATGCTGGAACCTGGTACTACTGATGACCATATTGCGAGCAGCGGCGAAGTCAATCAACCTAGTGCCGTTGGGGGATGTTATATCGTGGAGACTGAATTTTCCAACTGTGGGACCAAAGACTCCTTCCTTGCCCACCTTGGCATTAAAGTCGCCGAGCACGATTTTGATATCATGCTGTGGGCAGCGATCATAAGTCTGTTCAAGTTTATCGTAGAAGGAGTCCTTCTCTGCGTCGTCCGTCTCCTCAGTCGGCGCATAGGCGCAGATAAATGTTATGTTGAAAAACCTCGCCTTGATGCGGATCGCAGCGAGACGCTCGTTCACAGGAGTGAACGCTAATACTTGGCGGCGAAGTCTCTTTCCCACCACGAATCCTACACCACGCGCTTTGCCGCGTGTCTGGCCACTGTAGTATACGTCACAAGGACCGATAGTCGTCTTTCCTTGCCCCGTCCATCGCATTTCCTGCAGGGCGGTGATGTCAGCCTTTGCGCCTACGAGGACATCAACCAGTCGGGCAGCGGTACCGTCCCTTGAAAGGGTCCGGACATTCCCGGTACATGCCCTAATATCCAAATCGTTATGCCTTATTCGTTTTGCCGGGTCGTCAACATTAAAGGGGGTTCTCATCCGAGGCTTTGTATATTTTTTCATTGGAATTAAGTTTTTTACGTGGCGGGTCCCAAACCCAGCGCACAACCCGTTTCGGGGTTTTGTTAAATATTTACACATTTATATAGCGAGCCGCTTGCTTCAAGACAGACGCCCGCTTGCAGCCGCACCTCATGGTGAACAGACGCTACGCGAAAACCTCGGTGAGCCCTTAAACCAAGTATGTCAGAGTGGCCCCACCGGGGCTCCCTCTCTTTCTGCCGCGAGCTTAGGTAGCTCCCGTTGCCCAGAGTGCACGAACGAGGACGCAAGAGTCGGGATTGAGCAAGGTCACTTAGTAACCACACTCCATTACACTCTACATATGTACTTATGTATTTATTTGGAATTAAGAAAATATGTATGTATTATAAAATAAATGAATTGGAAAAATATTCTGTGTGCTGCGCTCGCACATCTGCGTCCTTTGAATGTTCAACACTGACTGACTCTTACAATTCGGCCTCTCCTGACTCTTCGACCGTCCCGGTCGATTCGCTGTTTTCGTCATCGCTAGCATCCAGCTCCGGACTAAGTGGGCACCAAGGTTTAATGTGGTCAGCGCTGACAACGTTACTATAGCGTCGCTGTGTTATCGTTGCAACCGGTAAATCTTCAATTAGATATCGGTCCCGGCCCAACACCTTTGATACAATGTACGGACCCTTATAGGCAGCATCGAGCTTATGTGACTCGCCCGTCGCTCCTGAAGTGTAATCAGCAAATACCAAATCGCCGACCACATACTCTTGTGGTTGAAGATGCTTTTTGTCATATCGCTCCTTCCACTTTTGTCGTTCAGTCATTATATTCGCCGCTGCTTCTTTGCGTTTTGCTTCGATATCCCCATGCCCGACTTGGTCATGCAATGCTTGAATGATTCTATTAGTTGATACATCTCTCGGGTTAAAATGGAATACCAACTCATTTGGAGTGTGGATTTAGTGACGCTGTTCTGTTGCGAGTTTAATGCCCATTGGATACTTGGTAGGGTGCTGTTCAAATTCTTCTCTTCTTTGGTACTGCACTTGATCGAACTTAAAATGATTTTGTTGACTCGCTCGGCCTGACCATTCGCCCGAGGAGTCCTGACAGCTGTTTTTACGTGGTTTATTCCGCGTTTCTGCACGAAGTCTTGGAACGCTTTGGATGTGAACGCTGTTCCTCGGTCGGATATGAGACGAATCGGCTGACCAAATATGGACATCATTTCCTCCAGTGTTTTCGTTACCGGTTCTGTCTTGGTGTTCCTCAAAGCTTTGAGTAGTACATACTTGCTGAAACCGTATACAATGACCAAGGTGTAAGCATTGCCCCTTTTGCTATTTGGAAACGGACCCAAGTGGTCAATATTGATCGTTCGGAATGGTATCGGCAGGACTTTGATGACGTGAAGCTGACTTTCGGATTTCCCTCCTTTCACCTTGAAAATACAACATTCTTCGCATGAGTTAATGTACGACTTTACATACCTTCTTATTCGTGGAAACTAGAAATGTTTTCTGATGCGCTCTATTGTTTTCTCGACCGCAAAATTACCAACATCATCGTGACACGCGTTTGTTATTCGCCATCGCACTGCTTGCGGAATCACCAGCTTCGGTTGCCCTTCCACATTACGATATAACCGACCTTGCTGAATCTGGTAGTCCGTCCGTACTTGGGCTTCATCTGCGGTTGCCGTGGAGGTATCGCTTTCTAAAATGTGAGCGATCCCTCTTAGCGTTTCGTCCTGCAACTGCATTGCGTAAATCCAATCCTCTTTGCCGACTTCTGGATCGCGTACTTTCATTACCTTTTCGGCTGCTGTTGTTGTCGTACTTGGTGGTTGCGCTGGAGCTCTACTCATGCTGTCTACATGTGACATCCTGTCGCCTGGTCGATGAATGCATGGAGCTTGAGCCACCATCTAGCCACCCGTGGTTGGAGTAACGTGTTTGCCTTTGTAGTCGCTATTGCGTTGCAGTCTGTTACCACAACAAAATGCGTGCCCAACAAGTATACTCGGAATCTTTCCAGAGTTTCCACAATGGCAAGTACCTCTAATTCGTGGCTCGCGTACTTGCTCTCAGCTGCACTGCACTGACGACTGTAATACTGAACAGGCTCCAGGCCTTCCTCTTCCTTTTGTAGCAAAATCCCTGAGATGCCTAGCGCGCTCGCATCCGTATGTACCTCATGTGGCTTTGACGCATCGAACATCGTCAGCACCGGTTCAGATGTAAGCGCTACCTTCAATGCCGCGAAGGCCTCATCTTGGGCTCTTGTCCACTCGAAGTTTTCATCTTTACGCAGTAATTGCGTTAGAGGCTTCGCAATTGGACCATAATTTGGAATGAACCTGCGGAAGTAACCTGTTAGTCCCAAAAACTGACGTACCTGTGTTGCATTGGTTGGCCGTGGGATTTCTTTGACGCTTTCCACCTTTCCTTCGCCTGGCTGTATAACGTTTTGAGTTATTACGTGGCCCAAGAAAGTAACTGTCTCCGCTAAAAACACGCACTTTGATGGTCGTAAGGTCAAGCCTGCTTCGCGGATTTTTGCTAGGAACTCTGCCAGTACTTGGATGCCTTCATCTTTTGTTGACGAAGCTATGATGACTTCATCGACATAGCTGACGATCTTATCTCGTTGTTTGAGCTTCTGAATGATTTTCATGACCACCTCCTGGAACACCATGGGAGCATTCCCTAACCCGAATGGCATTACGTTGTGCTCGAATAGCCCATCAGGAGTTAGAAACGCAGTGAACTTTTTGCTCTTTTTGGCAAGACCCACTTTTTTCGCTTCCTTATCCAGGCCAGAGAAGGCAGCGCTTACGGCGCGGTTGTTAAGGCCAATGATATCAATATCATCGGCATACGCCAGCAATTGCACGCACTTGTAAAAGATTGCTCGAATTATCTTCTCCAGCATCAGATTGAAGAAATCGCATGAAAGGGAGTCGCCCTGTCTGAAGCCTCGTTTGGTTTCAAATGGCTCAGAGAGGTCCTTCCCGATTCTGACGGAGCTGTTGGTATTGCTCAACGTCATTTGGCAAAGCCGTATAAGCTTTGCAGGGAAGTCAAATTCAGACATGGCGGAATACAGGCAACTCCTTTTTGCGCTGTCAAAAGCGGCTTTGAAATCGACAAAGAAATTTATTCTTTTACATGGGTCTTCTTTAGGATTTGGTGTATCGTGAAAATCTGGTCGATGGTAGACTTACCAGGTCTAAAGCCACACTGATAAGGTCCAATCAGTTTGTCTACGATGGGCTTCAGCCTTTCACACAACACGCTAGAAAGAACCTTATATGCGATATTAAGAAGACTGATTCCGCGGTAGTTGGTGCGGTTAGCGGGATCGCCTTTCTTGTGGATTGGGCAAAGCACACTTAAATTCCAATCCGGAGGCATGCATTCGTCTGACCATATTCTGCATAAGAGCTGATGCATGCTTTTTACCAGCTCTTCGCCTCTGTGTTTGAACAGCTCGGCGGGTAGTCCGTCCTTTCCAGGCGCTTTGTTGTTTTTGAGCCGGGATATAGCTATCCTCACTTCATCATAGTCAGGTGGTGGGACGACTGTTCCATCGTCAGGGATTAGGGTTTCGGGTTCGACGTCTCCCTCGCAATTTAGCAGTGAGGAGAAGTGCACCCTGCATAATTTAAGTACACTTTGTACGTCGGTTACCAGGTCGCCATTATTGTCCTCACAGGAGCTTGCCCCGGTCTTAAAACCTTGCGTCATCCGCCGGATCTTTCATATAATTTTCGGGCATCATTCCTATCAGCCAGCATCTCAAGCTCCTAACACTCACGCCTTTCGGTCTCACTTTTCTTTTTTCTGAAAAGGCGTCTCTCTTCCTTCTTTGCCTCAAGATATTGTTGCCATACACTGCGGGTTGCGCCCGTTCGCAACGTCTCCTTGTGGGCAGCGTCCTTTTTTTTCGAGGCAGTTTTGCATTCCTCATCGTACCAGTTATTCTTGCGGGCTCGCTGGAACCCTATAGTGGCCTCAGCGGCGGTACGTAATGAGTGAGAGATATGCTTCCATTGCTCGGTTACGTCGTTAGGTCGAGGATTGCCCTCTGATAGCAGGTGGGAGAGTCGAGTGGAGAAATGATCAGCTGTCGGTGTCGTGCGCAGCTTCTCGACGTCAAACTTTCCTTCCGTTACTGTGCGCACTTTCTTCGTTGCACAGAGGCGTGTGCGTATCTTGGCCGCGAAGGGATAATGGTCCGAGTCGATATTGGGACCACGCAGTGTAAGCACGTCGAGAACGGTGCAGCTATGTCTGCCGTCAATCATGACATGATCAATCTGGTTTCTTGTTCTTTTTCAGGGGCAGCCAGGTGGCTTGGTGTATTCGTTTATGCTGGAGCCTAGTACTACTGATGACCATATTGCGAGTAGCGGCGAAGTCAATCAACCTGGTGCCGTTGGGTGATGTTATATCGTGGAGACTAAATTTTCCAACTTAAAACAGACAACAGACTCCTTCCTTTCCAACGTTGGCATTAAAGTCGCCGAGCACGATTTTTATATCATGTTGGGGGCAGCGATTATAAGTTTGTTCAAGTTTATCGTAGAAGGAGTCCTTCTCTGCGTCGTCCGTCTCCTCAGTCGGCGCATAGGCGCAGATAAATGTTATGTTGAAAAAAACCTCGCTTTGATGCGGATCGCAGCGAGACGCTCGTCCACAGGAGTGAACGCTAGTACTTGGCGGCGAAGTCTCTTTCCCACCACGAATCCTACTCCACGAGCTTTGCCGCGTGTCTGGCCACTGTAATATACGTCACAAGGTCCGATGGTCGTCTTTCCTTGTCCCGTCCATCGCATTTCCTGCAGGACGGTGATGTCAGCCTTTGCGTTCACGAGGACATCTACCAGTCGGGCAGCAGTACCATCCCTTGAAAAGGTCCGGACATTCCAGGTACATGCCCTAATATCCTTCACGTAGTCCTTGTTTCGTTTTGCCGGGTCGTCAACATTAAAGAGGGTTCTCATCCGAGGCTTTTCTTTGCTTTTCATTGGAAAAAGTTTTTACGTGGCGGTTCCCAAACCCAGCGCACAACCCGTCTCCGGGATTTTGATAAAAATATTAATACATTTATATAGCGAGCCGCTTGCTACAAGACAGACACCCGCTTGCAGCCGCACCATGTGGTGAACAGACGCTGCGAAAAATACCTCGGGGAGCCCTTAAACCAAGTATGTCAGGGTGGCCCCACCGAGGCTCCCGCTCTTTCTGCCGCGAGCCTAGGTAACTCCCGTTGCCCAGAGTGCACGAACGAGGACGCAAGAGTCGGGATTGAGCAAGGTCACTTAGCAACCACACTCCATTACACTCCCGTAACCGTAAACACACCGTGAAATCCAAAAACTACCGTTTTTGATTTTTTAAAAATAACCCCTAGTAGTGCTAACTTTACTGTCCAGTTAGCATTACTAGGGGTTATTTTTAAAAAATCAAAAACGGTAGTTTTTGCATTTCAAGGTGTGTTTACGGTTGAAAAGCAGCAATTAACTGCGGAATTCTTTTTTCGTTCCGATACTTCCTTCTCCTTAATCGAGTGTTGGTAATTTCTATTACTATTTTCTTTTTCTTAATAAAATTTGAGAAAAAAAATTTCGATTTTTTCATGAGCACTACTTATTTATGGTTATTAAACGGGAATTATATGCGCAATTGATTTTAATTTTAGAGTCGGATTAAATTGTTTTCGAGGGTGGTAGTGCTAACTTGACTGTCAAATTAGCATTACTAGGGGTTATTTTTAAAAAGTGAAAAACGGTAATTTTTTGGATTTCACGGTGTGTTTACGGTTAAAAAACGGGAATTAATCCTATATAGCAATATTAATTTTTTTTTAAGTTGTAGTGCTAACTTGACGGACATACATCTACGTCGCCTTTAGAAAGACTGTGTCTTAATAGAGTAACAGTGCTTGCCATTAGCAGAATTGTCTGAAGAAGCTCAAGAATCTAAGAACAAGGACTACAAAAGATATAGATGTATGAACACCTGCAAAGTATCACGAATTAGACAAAACGAAGACCTTTTCAACATGTTAGCTATCTCTTCTGATCCGGTCATATCATCTATGAGGTATGTAAGAACACAAAATGATCTTACAGATGCGTATAGCTCAGAAATGGTTGCTTTATTAGATATATGTTCCAATGAAGATGACTATGTTGAGATAAAATAAATTTATCTTTTTTTATCACAACAATGAAAAATAGATTTACTAATGAATTTTGTTACTTTATTGAAAAATAAAATATCTTTGTACAAGTTAATTTTTTATCAAAATAAACGAATTAATTAATTTATAAACGAAAAGTATCGTTATTGCATTTCTCTTAAATTTATCAAACTTATTTTCAAGCATTTCGCCTTTAAACGCGTATTACATTTTTATAGAAATCAATACGCCTGTCGAGTTGGGTACAAATTGGTAAAGCTGTTAGTAATATCAAACTTTTTAGCATAAATGGGCAGTGCCACTCCCCTTTTCCAAAATTCCTTGGCTGTTTAATCTTTAGCTCAAATACAATTTCTTTGACCCACTTTCAATAACTTTTAGTTATTAATAAATAACATATTTTTTTACGATTATTTTGAAGCACCATGTTTTATTGTTGCACCACAAACGGACATTTAAGTTTTATAAGAGTATTGCCATTTAAAAGTATCTAAGCTGGAGTTAAATGGTGGGCGGCGAGCAGTTTATTATTATAGTTGTTATTATATTATATGGTTGAGGGAGTTGGTCGGGATGCCGGTTCGAATCCCACCTCAACCAAAGTCTTTTTATTTTTATTTAATTTATTATTTTAATTTTCTAATTAGTTTAGTGGACTGTAAATCCTTTTATTAACTTTTATTGTTGTTATTTAATGAGGGTGAGCGCTAGGCCTAACGAGACAGTTAGCAGCAAAAGCTGAATGATACTCAGCACTAGGCCCTGAGGCAGTTAGCAGCCTTAGCTGATTGACACTCACTTTACCCACATTATATTATTTTATACGTAGTATTTATTTTGGGACGTAGATCCCTTCCAAAAGTTATTTATATGCATCGTTGTCATTCGGGGCGTAGATCCCCTTCGAAGCGTATGCATAGGAGGCTAGCGTGAGTGCTAAAACCACGAGTTGGCAAAGCGGCTATAAGCTATGTATTCAGAAAATTCTATAAACTATCTGCGAATTACATTGGCATGTAATGCAGAAGATATGAAATGAACGAAGTAATCATAGCTTATGCCGCGTAAACATACTCCCCGCCCTAGACGGCTTAGTCGTCTAGTAAAGAGCCATAGGTGCTGGTTTGATCCGGCTCGAAGGACCCTATCTAAGCTGGAGTTAAATGGTGGGCGGCGAGCGGTTTATTATTATAGTTGTTTTTATATGTAAGATCACGATATAATAAACCATGTAACAACCCTGTTGAAACAACATCCCTGAAATGTAACTTTATGTTAATCGGAAAAATACAACCCTGAATGTAATAAAGAGAAAGGAAGAAGGAAGGGGTCTTCACTTCCGGTTTTGAAAAAAGCAAACAACGTTGTTTGTTTTCTATTAGTGAAAAAACTTAAATTGCCAACCATCGCAAAATAAAGAGCCAATTCATTTAAATTAAAACATTAGGTGTGAGCTCAAGACCACGCTACAATCAAATCGAATTATATTTCACAAGTTCTGACATTATGACCGATATTCGAGACGAAATAATCAAATCGCTCACCGAGTTGGGCGTGGATTTCACTCATACAGCCACAATCGGCCAATTGCGTCGTCTTTTAAGGGATGTGGTCGGAGATGGGGCGGGAAATGTATCCATCTTGACCGATTCAACCGAAATCGCCTCCCAGGCAGATACTGCCACTGCCGCCGTTGCCGAAATCACCGAAATGGTTACCACTTCTGCCGTTGTAAATGCGATTACAACCCCTACTTCTACTGCCGCTGCCGATATAATTACCACCGCTGCTTCTGCCGTCATCGCCGCCACCACTTCCACTGCCGTCACTAATACCATTGCCGTCACCACTGCCGCTACTGCCACCACTGTCGCTACCGCCACCAATACCATTGCCGTCACCACTGCCGCTAACGCCGCTGCTGCCACCACTGCCGCTGCCGCCACCAATGCCACTGCCGCTACTGCCACCACTGTCGCTGCCGCCACCAATGCCTTTGCCGTCCCCAATGCCACTGCCGCTACTGCCTCCTTTGTAGATACCGCCGTTGATACTAATGATAATAATAATACGATTGCTCGTACTAAACTAACAACTTTGGCAGACCTTGCCGCCAATCCCGGGTACCGCTGGTATAAACAATGTTGATAATGAATTAACAGCATTGCGTAAAAGGGTTGAAATGCTGCGGCTAATGAAGGAAATCAACGATTTTGGTGGCAGTGCTGGCTCATCACAACAGCAACGACGATTAGATTATGGAGATATTGAGCACGCTCTCCCAAAATTTAGCGGAGATGACATCTCAATGTCCATCACTGATTTTATTCGAGATTTTGAGGAGGTTACTGAGGCGTCAGGGGCAGACGATCGTTTCAGATTGGTAGCACTCCGCCGTTGTTTGACCGGCACAGCCAAAGTTTTCTTGTCATCTACAACAGCTCTAAATTATGGAGCACTTAAAAAAGCTCTGGAGTTAGAGTTTAACGTACCAGTAAAGAGAAATGAAGTTTATAAAATGTTAGCACAACGGCGCTGGGACAAGAAAAAAGAATCATTGCACTGCTATGTGCTAGCTATGCAGGCCATAGCAAAGCGGGCAAAGGTGGAATAACAAGAGGTAATCGAGTTTGTAATCGATGGAATAAGAAACATTGTGCCCAATGCACACTTGCTGCTACCTGCCAGGACCCTTAACGAGCTAAAAACATTAATTCAAAGGTATGAGAGGAAATATTTGGTGAGCGACGTGGTGGCCACAACAGGACGCCGGCAAGCTACAAAGACCGTTGAGGACGCCAAACAAAAATGTTACAACTGCTCGAAAGATGGGCATATCAAGCCCAACTACCCTTACCCATTAAGACCAGACGGGTCCTGTTTTCGTTGTTGGCGAATGGGCCATGACCATCGATCATGCCCGAATCCAGCAAAAATTCTTAAACCAAAAACGCAGGTTGCATCAGTTATGGAAGGGGGAGACGACGAGTCTTACGACATAAATACATATAATTTCGTGAGTATTATATTCAAGCTAGATTCAAAGATTTTTTCTGAAGAACTGTTTTCTTTATTTGATACCGGTAGTCCGGTTAGTTTTATTGGATGGTCACGGGTCCCAAAACAACTGGTCGAGTACAAGAATTTTAGAAATACGCACACGCCCAGATACAAAGGAATTGGGGGCAATCAAATAAATATAATTTCAAAAATTGATTGCTTTGTAAAATTTAAAAACAGAATTAATAAAATTGAATTAAATGTTATATCAGATGAAGATATGGTAGTACCCGTTATTATGGGACGTGACTTTTTTAAAAAATTTCATATTAAGCTTAAGTACGCTAAGAAGAGATATACAAAATCCGAATTATTAGACATAGGAAAAAATGTGAAGACATATATGATTGAAGAACAAAAAATTGTAACTGACTCCGAAACATTCTCGGCCATTGTAAAATTACAACCGGGAAGAAATATTGATATAAGTCCTGATGATTTAACTGCCGAGTTTTGCACCAAAGTAGATACAAATATTGATGCCAATCCCGAAGACTTAATTGCCGGCTTTGGCACCAATATGGATACAAATATTAATGTAAACCCAGATAAAGCTGCTGACGTGTGTAAAAAAAAAAGTAATGCCGAAATATAGATTGAATACTCAGTAATGGACAACGCAATAGAGTAAAAAAGGTTATTGATGACACTTACTTTAAATCTTATGTTAAAACTGAACCCCTCGCATACGAAATGAAGATTCATTTAACAACTGACGTCCACTTCCATCATGCTCCCCGCCGTTTATCTTATGCAGAACGTAACGAAGTACAAACAATTATAGACGAACTGATAAAAGAACAAATAATCCAACCAAGCAACTCACCCTATGCCTCAGCTATTGTATTAGTAAAGAAGAAGAATGGTAAAACACGTATGTGTGTAGACTATCGGGCCCTGAATAAATTGACGGTTAGGGATAACTACCCACTGCCATTAATTGAGGACTGCATTGAGTACCTTCAAAATAAACGTTTCTTTTCTGTGTTAGATTTGAAGAGTGGATTCCACCAAGTCAACATGTCGCCAAATTCAATACCGTTTACTGCTTTGTAACCCCAAACGGGCAGTTTGAGTATTTGAAAATGCCGTTTGGGTTAAAAAATGAGCCCGCAGTATTTCAACGGTTCATTAATATGGTATTTCGAGACATGTTGAATGAGAGGAAGATCATTATTTATATGGACGACATAATTATTGCTACTGAAGACTTCGAAGATCATGTTGTATTGTTAAAAACGGTGTTGGACCGGATTACTTTACGTACCTTGGAGCTTAACTTACAAAAATGCAAATTTGCATACCAAGAAATTGATTACTTGGGATATAAGGTGACTCGTTCGGGGATAGCACCTAATGATTCCCATATCAGAAGTATTAAGAACTTTCCCATTCCTACGAATCCGAAACAACTGCAGTCGTGTCTGGGTTTATTCTCCTACTTTAGAAGATTCGTACCTTCGTTCTCACGAATTGCCAAACCCTTGCAAGATTTATTAAAAAGAAATGTCCAATTTAATTTTGACGAGAAATGTGAAGACGCTTTCTCCGAATTGAAGTCCAGACTAGTTAAAAGCCCAGTTCTGGCCATTTACAGCCCAGAAAAGGTAACTGAGCTACACTGTGATGCTAGTAGTATTGGGTTTGGGGCGGCCAGGAGGACGGCAAAATGCATCCAATTTCTTACTTCTCCAAAACTGCTTCGATTCCTGAGAGTAAATACCACAGATTTGAGCTAGATACCTTATCTATAATATATGTATGCATTAAGAAGATTTCGCACCTACTTAGAAGGCATACCATTCACTATAGTTACAGACTGTAACTCCCTAACCATGACCCTTGAAAGAAGACAATTGAATTCTCGTATAGCCAGATGGGCCTTAGAGTTGGAAAATTACAACTACAAGATACAGCATCGAAGAGGTGAGTCAATGGGTCATGTCGATGCATTAAGTAGACGAGAGATAGCTGCTGTTATAGACACTGATGATGTAGAGTTTCGTATACAGGTCGCTCAAGAGCGTGATCAAAGTATTAGAACCCTGCGGAAAAGACTCGTAAACGAAGAGTTGAAGGACTTCGACTTAATCGACTAATATATAAAAAGAAGCCTGACGGAAAGAACGCATTGTATGTGCCTCACGAAATGGAACCTAACGTAATACAGTTGATACACGAAAAACTGGCCCACTTATCTGTTGATAAGACGTTGAGTAAACTAAGCCTGTTCGGGCACGATAGCCGAAGGGGGTTGCCGTTTTACTCACCGGATCAATTTCCAATGACAAATAAAAGAAATGGAATTAGTATATGTAAGTGGTATACTAGGTATATAGAGAAAGGTTTATTGTAAGAAAGATACAATACACAATTAAAATGAGATATAGAGGTCGAACTCTATGCAAGTAATGTAACTATCTAATTCAAATTATAGAGATTACCTTAAAATATACGTAGGTAGTTATATATATATGCGCGATGCAACGATGATGGAGGTAGCTCGATGATGAGATGTCAATGTCGAAAACAAGACTGACTTTCCATCACCGAACAGTACAACTTCACAGCCACTTTCGAATATAAGCCACCGTTTCTACGTACTGCCGGTTCTGCGAGAAAGGTACATGTGCTTGCGCAGTACCCTTCGTACCGAAACGACCCAGGCTGTATTTTTTTATTACAGCCTGGCCAAGAGCAGTACACCCGAAGTGACCCTGTCTAACGTGTCACGATTCCTCCCCCTTAAATTGTCATCCCTGGAGCAGTTCCTTGCAGCAGGGCTGCTCCCTATTCTGTTGTTCCGGTCTGGCGTTGAGCTAAACCCTGGTCCAACAGAATGGTTCTGCTGCGTGTGCCGGAAGAAAATTTATACCAGATGTTCGCATTCGGTGCAATGCACATCTTGTAAAGGTTGGCTACACAAGTCTAGTTGTTCCGGACTAGATCCAAAGACACACCGGCCTCTTAGTTTTTTTAAAAACTTCGTGGCGCCTTGCTGTTCACGTCTTAGAACGTCCCGTGGCTCGCGACGCTCCGGCGTAGCGCTATCGCCTCCCCTTCGCAATATATCTATTGCTCAGCAAACATTGTGTGTTCCCAGTTGTAGCTCGCGCCCTAGCGCGCTAACACCTCACACAGCAGCTCATAGCTACTCCCTACGTAGCACATCTATAGATGTTGTGAGCACTGCTGAGCTACAACTCCCGCCCCAAAATATTCTCCTCCCCTCCACTTCTTCCGGTACCGGCACAAGTGTGAATCAAGGCCATCAGCTCCTGGTCCCTCACACTATGTGCACTGTTTGTCGGCACAGAATATATGCGTCCAGAGTGCCATCGGTCAAGTGCAATATCTGCCTTGGCCAATGTCACCTGCGCATATGCTCAGGGCTCGCAAACAGAAATCTATGGACTGATGCGTATGTTGCGCCGTGTTGTCGAGCTGCGCAGCCCACATTGCCGACAAATTCTACCTCGTTTCCCAACGAGCGGAATTTGTCGCCTTCAGGACTGCGACGACGATCACGGACTAGCATATTACCTCCACGGCGAGCGCACCAGTCCCTGACTCCCAGAGTGACCATTGCCTCTCCCCCGCATTTCAAAATAATGCAATTAAACTGCAATGGTATAACTGGCAAGATTGTGGAGATCACCAGGTTTATGCAGCAAAACTCCATCAAAATTGCTGCAATCCAGGAGACTAAACTTGGCACCCACTCGGATCTCAGAGTGAGTGGTGGCTACCACATTCTCCGGCATGATCGTACGGACGGTGGGGGTGGTCTTGCGTTCATCATCCACCAAACCGTGCGGTATAGGGAATTTGCATTCAACACCGACCAAGAGGACATACCCTTAGAGCGACAGGGTATTGTCATTTCAGCTGGAGGTGTTGATCTCGAGCTGATAAACATCTACATACCTCCCGTCACCTGTTGTCCCAGAAGTTATCGCCCTGATTTAAGCGATTTCCTACGGGGCGATAACCGTGTCATTATGGGCGATTTTAATGCACACCATGACATGTGGCATTCACGCCATTCTGCTGACGCCAGAGGACGGGAAATAGCCGAGCAAATTGACGCTTCCACATTCTGCGCGGTGAACACGGACGCCCCCACGAGGATGGCAGTAAATTGCAGTAGCTCCCCGGACATAACAATTGTTAGTCCAGGTCTAATAAACTGCATAAACTGGCGCCCAATGGTGGCTTTGGCATCAGATCACCTGCCAATCATCCTGTCCGTTGATCGTGCCCCGGATTTCACCACCTCTGAGAAGAGATCCTACGTAAACTTCAGGAGGGCTGACTGGGTTGGCTTTACTGAGTTTACTGAGAGCTCCTTTGGTGCTCTTCCCATACCGACTGACGTACGCCAAGGTGAAAAGGAAATACGTAAGGTCATAAATAGAGCTGCAGCCCTTTTTATACCAGCTGGGAGAATACAGAATATACGGCCAAACTTCCCAACTGAAGCTGCAGCCCTGGCCAATGAACGTGACCATATACGTAGCATCGATCCCGCAGACGGAAATCAGACGGTTAGTAGATGAACACAAACATGCCAAATGGGAGGAGCATCTGAGGTCTTGTAACCTCTCTACCGGTGTTGGAAAATTATGGTCCACAGTCAAATCCCTGTCAAATTCGACGGGCCCACCAAAAAACGTAGACATCACCTTCGGTGATAAGACGTTTAGTGACCCGAAGAAAAGTGCAACGGCCTTTTGCCGACAGTTTGTACCACACCCTGCACAGGACAGGGACAGACGTAGGATCTTCAGGTGTGCGCATAAACACAAAAACAATGCCCCCGTTTCCATCACCGCTACAGAGGTTCGAGTGGCCATCAGGAAAGCCAAAAACTCTAAAGCTATGGGCCCTGACGACATAGCCATGGTGCATTTAAAACACATCGGCGAAGAGGGAGTAAAATACCTCACTACCGTCTTCAATTTGTCCCTGGCCACTTCTGTCATACCTGAAAAATGGAAACAGGCAGTCGTGGTCCCACTACTAAAGCCTGGCAAGCCAGCTAACGTAGGGGAGTCTTATCGTCCGATATCGCTCCTCTCGCCAGTAGTGAAGACATTGGAGGCGGTATTACTTCCTCTTTACACATCAAAGTTGAGGTTAGCCGAGCACCAACATGGCTTTAGAAAAATACGGAGCACAACATCTGCTCTAAATGCCATTAACACTCAGATAACTGACGGACTCAACCAGAAAAGCCCTCATCACAGGACGGTTCTAGTTGCTCTTGACCTGTCTCAAGCTTTTGACACAGTAAATCATGGACAACTGGTATCCGATTTGGAAGATTCATCGCTCCCCCCCTGTCTTAAGCGGTGGTCCGCCAATTATCTGAGTGGTCGTCAATCGTCTGTAGTTTTCAGAAACAAAAAATCAGAACCGAGAAAGATTAAACAAGGGGTACCGCAGGGTGGTGTCCTTTCCCCGCTTCTGTTTAATCTTTATATTTCGAGGCTTCCTTCCCCACCAGATGGAGTCTCGATTGTCTCTTACGCAGACGATTGTACGATCCTGGCTTCTGGCACTTCCGTTGATGAGCTATGCTCCAGGATCAATGGTTATCTCCCCTCTCTTGTTGAGTTTTTCACTGCCCGGAGCCTGACATTGTCGCCAACGAAGTCCTCGGCGACACTATTCACGACCTGGACGGCGCAAGTTGGCATGGAGTTAGAAATCTACGTAGGCGATCAAAAATTACCTACTGTCTCTCACCCCAAAATCTTAGGGGTAACTTTCGACCCCATGCACAAATTCGCTGCTCATTCAACCGCAATTGTCTCTAAGCTACAAAGCCGCAACAAAATTCTCAAGTCGCTAGCCGGCAGCACTTGGGGTAAAGACAAAGAAACGTTGCTGGCAACCTATAAAGCAATTGGTCGGCCGATCCTGAATTACGCGTCGCCGATATGGTCGCCGGGGCTTGCTGAGGTTCATTGGAAAAGACTGCAGGCCTGCCAAAATACCGCACTCAGAACCGCCACGGGATGCGTCCTTATGTCTCCAAAACATCATTTACATCATGAGGTGGAAATGCTCCCAGTTTTGGAGCACAATGAAATGCTAAACAAGCAGTACCTGTTGAACTGTTGCAAACCACAACATCCCAACAGACTACTGCTTGAGTATGAGCCACCTCCTAGGACCGTAAGGGCACATCTACGTGAGCATTTTGATGAGATCCGGCACCTCACACTTTCGCCGTTTGATCCAAAGGTACATACGCAGGCCCTGAAGCACATCCATGACACGTCCGTTGCGTATTATGTCTCGCTCTGTCCACTGAACGCCGTTTTGCACGCCAAACCACCTCGCGTCGCGGCTGAGGAGCGTCATCTTCCTCGAGAGACAAGGGTCACTCTGGCTCAATTACGCTCTGGATACTGTAGCAGGTTAAACTCCTACTTATCCAGACTAGACCTTGACGTGCCGAATGAATGTCCGGCATGCGGCTCGTCACCCCATAATACCAACCATTTATTTATCTGCTCTTCGGAGCCCACTCTTCTAACACCCATCTCCCTCTGGTCCAACCCTGTTGAAACTGCAAGTTTCCTAGGACTCCCGTTAGAAGAAATTGATGACAATTTAGGTTAAGGAAAAGTACACGCTGGGCAGGGCTACGCTTCGTTACAACAACAACAACAATATAAGCCACCGGCATTCTTCCCACAGCGGTGTCGCTTTGCAGCGAGAGCCGATGTGGAAAGACCACCAGGGTCCCACAATATTGAAGGCGGTCTGGCTTCAACATTGCCGCCGGCCTTGCAATACGTCGGGATTGCAAATATCCGAAGTGGATGCGCGTCGAACCTGACCGTCATACAATTCCTACTCGTGTATACTTAAGACTATAGTAAGTGCGTGCACAAAGGATTATTGTTGAGCGATTCATATAATTTGTTTCGATTTCATTTGTTTTACAAAATAATTCAAAAAATGCATGCTTACAAACTATGACCCAGGAGGGGGCCGCTGCACTTTCAAAATACCCAGTGCAAAGGTACTATTTATAAAAAGTTAACCGATGACCCAGTAAGGGGTCGCGATGCCTTAAAGGGCACACGGGCCAGAAAGGACCCAACCGAAAAGTGAATTTTGGGCTGTAGGGAAGCCCGTAAACGAGATAGTTTCCGCTCGCACTATTTTGTGGTGGACAGCACCACCGAAAATTATTGCCACGGCAGAAGAGGTGTGAAACCCAGGATCGGCCAGTTTCAAATTCTCGAATTTTTCTCGCACTGGTTGACTGAGATGCCGAGCTGGGGTTTTCAAACCAATTTCCGATACGACACGAGCTGCAAACGCGAAGCGAACATGTGGATCTCCGACAGAGCTGACCTGGATCTCACACATTTCCAGGTTCGCAACCGGTAAAGCACGCAGGCCAAGGTGCTGTACCAATGCCCCATCGATCTTACTGGTTTGCGAACAAGGATCAAGCAAGGCTCTGGTCAGAACTTTTCGTGATCCGGCATGGATATAGATCGCAACGGTCGGCAACACGGTTACAGTTCCGGAGAGCTGCGTTAGGAGCGGCGGTAGCTGATAGCGAGGAGATAGCCGGGCATGGGAATGCAATAGCGTATGATGTCTGTGATGACAGTATCCACACGTGCCCTGACTTTGACAATTTTTCGTGGTATGTGAGTGCGCTAAGCATCGCGAACAATAACGATGCAAAACCACGAGACGTAACCGACGCTCGTAGTTTGCGTCGAGAAAGCGTTTGCAATAACGGAGCGGATGCGAGCGATGACAAACGCGGCAATTGGAGGTGTTCCGTTTTGGTGGTTGTTGCGGACGACGAGTTCTTGTTGGTGATGATGATGCTGGTGGTGTCGAAGAGGCCCGAGAAGGGGCACCTTGGGAGTGCGCCACTTCAACCAACTCCATGTCACGGTTGTATGAAGCTGGATACGAAAAGAAAAGTAAACGATGGTTAGTGTGGCAAAACGACCAATTTGACTATAGGGCGCGTTACCATTCCCCTTTGGGTGCGAATATCGGCGACTCTGACCCTTTTATCTGTTCCCTGATAAATCTTTATAACCCTGCCCAAGCGCCACTCGTGAGGAGGGAGATTTTCATGTCGGATGACGACTAAGTCATCCACGGCGATATCTCTTTGAGGGAACTCCCATTTATAGCGTCGATGAAGCTCTTTCAAATATTCTTCTTTCCATCGAAGAGCATGTTGATGGCTGAGGGCCTTTAGCTTTTGCCAACGGTTAATAATCGAAGTTGGATTGGCTTCGATAGTGGGTTCAGGGGGAGCTAAGATAGGTCCGCCTGTAAGGAAGTGACCTGGGGTTAGGGCTGCGCAATCGGTAACATCAACAGAGTTTGGTGATATTGGCCTAGAGTTAAGACAGGCCTCAATCCGACAGAGCAGGGTCTGAAATTCTTCAAAAGTGAATTTTTGCGATGCAGCCGCCCTGCGAAAGTGAAATTTAAAACTTTTAACTCCCGCTTCCCAGAGACCTCCCATGTGGGGGGCCCCCGCTGGGATGAAATACCAGGATACCTCTTGGTGGCTATAGGAGTGGCACACAGACTCCTTCGCTATATTGAGGACTTTTTGGTGCTCTTTTTTCAACACTGTTGAAGCGCCTACGAAATTGGTACCATTATCGCTAAATATGTTTTTAGGGCAGCTTCTACGCGAAACGAACCTAGAGAATGCACCGAGAAAGATTTCAGTCGAGAGTCCACTGGTGGCTTCAAGATGAATTGCTTTCGTAGAAAAGCAAACAAATATGCATACGTATCCTTTCGTTATTTTATAAGAACGGCCGGAGTAGCTTTTGACGTCGAAGGGGCCGGCGAAATCCACACCTGTATTTTCGAAGGGTCTGGAAAGGGTTGTTCGTTCCTCAGGTAGAGCTGCCATAATTTGGCATTGTTCCTGCTTTTTATGCACGACACAAGGTTTGCAGGTATTGATAACGGTCCTTATTAGATTTTTAGCTTTCGGAATCCAATAGCGTTGGCGTATCAGTCGTAAAACAAGTTGATTTCCTCCATGTAACGAGATAGCATGGAAGAAGCGAACAAGCAACCTTGAGAACGAACAACTATAGGGCAGAAGAGTCGGGTATTTTTCATCATAGGATAAATCTTTCGAGTTCTCCAAGCGACCATTAACCCGAATTACGCCTTGGCTGTCATGGGTTCAAGGTGAGAATTTGACTTTTTGGGGAAATTGGAAGTTTCGATGTTAAATTCCGATGTTCCTCCTCGAAATGTTTCATTTGCGCTAGGATTATAAGTCTCGTACGAATTTTTGAAATCTCCTCTCCTGAAAGGGCCCTCGATGGGTATGAATGAAAACTACGCGTGTGTCGGTTAGTCCGGTTGAAAAATCGAAAAACGTATGCGAGAACGCGCAATGATCGGGGAAACGATGAAAATCTGTCCACTATATCCTCGTTGCTTGTCATCAGTGTGGTATGTATCTTGATTTGCCGTGCTTCCAAAGATGCTTCTCCAATTCTTTCCTCCTGCGTTGGCCATCGTTCTGCGCCTTTCGTTAGCCATGAGGGGCCATACCACCACAGCTCTTTCGAACATAAGTCCTGGGGGTACACTCCTCTGCTTCCCAGATCTGCCGGATTGTCCTTTGAATCGACATGCCTCCATTGTCGTGATCCCAGTATTTCTTGAATTTTCGCCACTCGATTAGCGACGAAAGTGGTCCACGACCCTGGACGTTTTCGTAGCCACGCCAACACAATGGTGGAGTCTGTCCAGCAGAATATGTTTTCCGGTTTGAAAGGGAATTCCTCGTGAAGGGACTTAAGCATATCGCTTACTAAAACCGCCCCGCACAATTCTAACCGAGGAAGTGAGATGGTTTTTACCGGTGCAACTTTGGTTTTTGCCAGTAAAAGGTGTGACGAAATTCTATCCTGGTCTTCTACCCGTATATATATCACCCCCGCGTATGCCTTTTCCGACGCGTCGCAAAAGGCATGAATTTGAAAAGGTGACGCTATTGAAAAGTTTACCCAACGCGGAATTTTTATCTTTTCTATGAACTGGTAGTTTTCAACGAAGTTTCTCCACTTGAGTAGGGTTTGCGAGCTAATTGGTTGATCCCACAAAGTTCCATCCGCCCAAATTTGTTGCATTAATATTTTTGCTACAACTACTATGGGAGCTAGCCAGCCAGCTGGGTCGAAAAGCTTTGCTATTGTGGAGAGGACCTCCCGCTTTGTGTAGGTGTCTTTCGATGCAAGGGTTGGAACGCCAAAGAAAAAATAATCTCCTTTGGCATTCCAGCGAATACCTAATGCCTTTGTAGTACTGGCCTCGTCTAATGTTAGGAACTCCTCGTTTAGTAGATGATCCCGAGGAAGATCCTGGAGGACTTCCTTGAAATTTGAGGACCATTTTCTCAATAAGAATCCTTCACTACCGAGAGCTTCAATTAGCTGATCTCGTGCCTGAAGGGCTGTCGCCGTGTCGTGAAATCCGGCTAAGACGTCATCTACATACATGGAGTTTCGTACGATCTGTGAGGCCAAAGGGTGGGACTCCTGATAATCCTGAGCTAATTGATGCAATGTTCTAATTGCTAAATAAGGTGCACAATTAACCCCGAAAGTGACGGTTTTCAGCTGATAATCTTTTATACTATTATCTGGGCCACACCTAAAAAGAATTCTTTGATAAGGCCTATGAGACGTGTGGACTAAAATTTGTCTATACATTTTTTGAATGTCACTATTGACAACATATCTATACATTCTCCATCGAATCAGAAGTAAGGTTAAATCTGCTTGAAGCGTCGGGCCTACATGAAGAATGTCATTCAAACAGACACCATTCGAGGAGTTGCTCGACGCGTTGAATACTACCCTTAATTTCGTGGTTGTGCTTTCGGGTTTAAAAACCGCGTGATGAGGAAGGTAAAAATGATTCGGAGCGTGTTCCATGCTTGGAGGATCGACTTCCTCCATATGATCCAAATCTAAATACTCCTGTACTACTGCATCATATTCTTTCTTAAGATCGGGAGTTTTAGCTAATCTTGCCTCACTGCGAAGGTATTGCCGAACTGCAATCGGTCGTGACGCTCCGCTCCTAATTTAATATCCGTTCTTAAATGGTAATGCTACCACGTATCTGCCTTGCGAATCTCTTGTCGTCGTTCGGGTGTACAGCTCTTCACAGAAGGAATCCTCATCCGTTTGTGAGCCTTTTCGCGGGACTTCTTCTAATTCACAGAATTTACGTAGTTGTCGATCTATCGCGACGTCGTCTCCGATTGAGACTTTTGTCGCAAAGCAAGAGACGTGGGCAGTGGAGTACGCCCCTGTGACGATCCACCCGAACACAGTCTCTTGCGACAAAAGGTTGTGGTTACTACTACGTCTAACCCCATCTAACATAACCTTTGGGTACAAGTCTCCGCCTATTAGCAAGTCTATAGGTGCACTCTGCAAGAATTTCGAATCTGCTAGAGGCACTTTGGGTAGATGATCGAGTATGGATGCATCTAACGAAGTTGAGGGTAGGTTGCCAGTTATCTTAGGGAGAACGAACGCCGTTGTTTCTATAAACAGGTTAGGGTCCCGAGGTGAGCCTAAAATAAATGAGCAAACCTTCGATGCGTTGCTTGAAACCTTTTGGTTCACACCCGAAATCACCGCATTTGTATTCGAGCATGGGAGCTTTAATATTTTTCGAAGTTTATCGGATATAAACGATGCTTCTGAAGCAGAATCAATTAAAGCGCGCGCGAGATAGGTAGAGCCCAAGTGGCAGATATGAACCATGGCGGTTCCGAGAAGAGCTGAGGAGGGCCCGACTGACAGGGCGCTATCTACGACTGAAGCGGACTGTATGTTTGCGTGGAATGCTTGTGAAGCGGTTCCACTTGCGATTTCCTTCGAAGGTTCGTTGGTTGATGTCACTCTATGAAGTAAGGTGTGATGCCTACTTTTGCATTGACCGCATGAATACTGACTTTTACAGTCCTTCATTGCGTGCCCTTTCATGAGACAGTTAAGACAGCAATTATGTTTCTTTATCGCGGCGAATCTTTCATTAACCGATAGTGCCAGGAACTTGGTGCACAGACGTAACTGGTGTTGCTGCTTGGGACATAGTATACACTGCGTTGTGGAGACGTTTGTAGCCAACGACACCTTCTTTTGACCCGAATGGTTGTAATAGGATGTTGGCTTTTGTTGTTGCAGCTGTGAGGTCGAGGTACTAGCGCCTTGTACGTCCACGATGGATTCCAGAGTCCTGAATCGTTGCGTGAGAAATTTATCCATCTGGTCCCATGTCGGTATCTCCGACTTGTTTGATACGCTTTGCTCCCATAAGCTCAGCGTGGCACCTGGAAGTTTGTTGGAACATAAAAATACTAAAATGGGGTCCCAATTTCCCACGTCGACTTCGTACAAAGCCAATGCTGTAAGACACCCGTTGATGGTTCGCTGTAGTTCCTTTAGCGATGAAGTGCTTTCGGTCCGAATGACCGGAAGTGAAAATAAAACCTTTAGTTGGCTGTTAACTAAAACCCTCTTATTTTCGTAATTTGCCTTTAAGTTCGCCCACGCAGTCTCAAAACCTTGATTTGTTAACGGCGATTTGCTAACAATATCATGAGCTTCTCCGATCGTTTTCTTTAGGAGGTGGTACAATTTCTCTACATTACTTAATCGGGTATTATTAATGTAAATGGCGGTGAATAAATCGCGAAATGATGGCCATTTTATATAATCCCCACAAAATACCTCAGTGTCACAAGGCGGGAGCTTCAAATTATTCGAGCAGCGGGCTTCATGGGCAGGGTTTGAAACTGGGGCTTCTCTAATAGGTGGGCTGAATTTTTCGAGATGATGGCTAATTCGACTAAGGCACGATAAATAATCTTTTAAAATTGCGGACTGTTTTGCGTTTACCGATTCTAATTCCTCTTCATCCATCAGGGACTCCATACATTTTTCGTATACCCCTTTTGCTTTCACCCACACATCAGTGAGTTCCGTCTTAAGACCCTCTAAAAATGGTTTGGGATGGTCACTTAGGGACGCGTCATCGAACTTTGCACACAAATCCACAATTTGATCGGAACATCTCGTATAATACGTTAAGTTGGACATTTTGCAGAAAACCGAACAATTATTTATGTCAAAAACGTATAAAAAACCGCAGGGAATGGTACGCGCCACCAATAAACAATAAAATTCGCAAAAAAATTGCTAATATGGTAACCGGTAGTTGTTGGTACTTTTTTCTCACAGGGTCGCTTGTAAAATGTTCCTACTGGGACGCTTTATAACTATCAATATAATTACACACAAGAATGCAACTCACTTGACGGCGTGAGCGCAAGCGAAGGTCCACACAAAAGGGAATACTAAAATCAGTTGATTTAACTACTAAAATCTCTGACTAAGGTAACAACAACAATACTAACGTAGTTTAGAGCAAATAATACCAAAAATTATTAATGCCGAGTGCAAATGTATATGTATGTAAAATTTACACTAACACTGCGGGGTGCGGGTGAAAAACAAGGTAGCGCGCTAAATAGCCGAACAAATCAAAGAGAGCTTTGGAACGAATATCGCGAAATTTTTTCTAATGGAAATTTGGAATTTCCAAATGATTCCAAACTGAGAAAATGCCGATACGTCGGAAAGAATTTATGTACATATGTGATGGTAATAATAATATTTACTAATAAATATGTACATATGTACATATTTAAATATTTTAATTTGAGTGCTAAGTGACCGAACTATATAGCAAAATGAGTAAAAAACACTTAAACCTTTTTGTCACTTATTAATTTTTTATTGTACAAAACAATAACAATACATATGTTTCAGCACTCTCGTGGTGCCTTCATCAGTTGGTAGCGTTCAACTAGCCATTGTCTAACATTAAAAACAAAGCAATGCTCTTAGAAATAAAAAACATTATAATATACTAAAAATAAGTATAAGCATAAAGAGAAAAATGCAGTAATACGGCAATAACAAATACAAGCTTTAAAATATAAGCAAATTTACTGCAAAGCTACGAACAAACTTGAGTATAGTGGGCCAATATCCTTATTCACAGCAACATTTTTATTTTTATATATATGCATGGATTCTAAAATATTTAATTTATTGATATTCCATTCTGATTTGATTAATTTGAAGTCATCTTCACTTATTCGGTGCCTGTTTGAAAGGGCATGTTCAGCAATTCCACTTTTTGGCTCTATGTTATTTATATATTTGAGATGTTCATTCATCCTTGTGCGTACTGTGCGCGTTGATTGGCCAATATATTTTGCGCCGCATATCACTCCGTCGTCAGTAGAATTAGAGCACGTGACAGAATAAACCCCCGGCTTATCCAAACTGTCACACTTGTCTTTTGTTGTTTTCAGCAAAGATTTAAGTTTTGTACTACTTTTAGGAACCACGTTTATATTAGATTTTGTTAACAGTTTTTTAATGTCATTAAAATAATGTTGATCGTACGTCATACTAGTAAACCGATTTTCATGTTTTTTGACCACTGTATCAAAGAATGAGCTGCATTCTCTTCTGGTTTTTTTACGTTGATGCTTTCTTATTAATTGTTCGATGCTGTCGGCGCAGTAACCATTAATCGCAGCGATGTGCAAAATTTTCTCTTTTTCTCTTTCAAATGCGCTACAACTGAGCGGGACATTTACCAGTCGATGAGCCATAGAATTAAAAGCCGCTAGTTTGTGGGAGTGATGGTGGTTAGATTCAATAGGGATGAAACGGTCCGTCGATGTTGGTTTTCGATAAATATCGAATTCGATAACGCCATCAGTATTATGCATCAATTTTAGGTCGAGAAAAGGTAGTTCCATACTTTCTTCACATTCAAATGTGAATTGGATCGCATTATTTATTGAATTAAATAATTTAAGCGTGTTTTAAATTTTATCTTTTTCAATGATAACCACACAATCATCCACATATCGATAATAGACTCGTGGGAACAAAGAACTTTGGATTAGTTGGTCTTCGATCGTATTCATAAAAAGATTACATAAGAAAGGGCTTATATTAAGACCCATCGGCAAACCCTCGGTTTGTTCAAAGAATTCACCTCTGAACTGAAAATAAGACTGATTTACACACAACGCGGTTAAATCAAATAAGGCATTGGCGATCATCGAATTTAAATTTTGTTTGTCGAGCCAAACCCGTAGTGCGTCCAAAGCTCCATTTTTAGGTACATTAGAAAAATACGAGGTGATATCGAAAGACGCAAAACATTCGTTAGCACTCATCCGCACATCTTTAAATTTAGAGATCAATTCTAAAGAATTTTCTACTGAAAAATTAT